>JACEVL010000525.1:697500-772500 GCA_020284085.1 Aporrectodea caliginosa
TGGAAGAACAAAAGTGCTGTGGAACGCAACAGCTTTGAAACGTTGGATTACAACGGACAGGCGCTGGAACAAGAAACTGGTTTCTCTTGGGTCGCCCGAAATTTGGCCCAAGAGACGACCCTAGGTCGGCAAGAAAGGCCAGTCCCTTGGCGTTAAGTGGTCCCATGGTTTCAAAAGCCAATGGGACAAAGTGGTAGGATTGCATCAGTTGGACGTATTTAGCATTTTTCTGGCTTCAGCCAGTTCAGCAGCTCCTCCTCGGCTGGTTGGAGGTTGTGGACAAGTAAGAAGGGGCCACTGTGTCCGCAACTGTGACGTCCCAGGTCAAGCAGCGACCCGAGCGCCACGGAATCAGTGTTACGCCGTCTGGTCTTTTACCATCAGACCTTGACAAACCCGGAGGTTCTTTAACCGCCGGGATACCCGCTTGAATGAGACCTCTGCAGATTAGGTCATTCAGGACCGCGTGTCGGGCTTGTCGGCCCGGGCCTAGGCGGCACGATAGGCCGTGCGAGCCTTCGGCGGTCACCAGAGTGCCACATGGGCAGCTGTGTGGATGACAAATGACGGTGCCTAGACGGAGGCCCACCGCTATTCGAACCGCCTCGTCATCCAATCTGAGACCGCATGTACTTATGGGTAAAGCAAACAGCCAGTCACCTGCATGAGGTGCTGAGACTGCTTTCAGACGTGCTTGATGGTAATCACTAGTGTGAAAGTGGTCAAGCTCGGTTATTGTCTCTGCAATAATAGGTTTGTCCCAAAATGACTGCTTATGAGGAAGCTCTCCATCTGGACAAGAGGTGGGGTATTTTAGGCACCAATGTTCAAATGAGGCGTCCAATTGTGTGTCTGTATCTAAGATTACATTGCTAAGCATGAAGGATTGGAGATCGAGGGTATTATTATTATTATTAAAATAAGAAAATAAGATTTTTCCGCGGTATCACAACAGTACTAAGTTCGAAGGAAAGGACGCTGTACATGAGTCAAATGATGCTTTAAAAAGACATGTCTTGAGCTGTGATTTAATGGCGTATTCTTCACATGAGCAGAAAAGGCTGTTCCACACAGTGGGTCCAGCGACAGTGAAGTGACATTATCCAACCTCGTCCAAGGCCGTGGGACTTGTAGCTGATATTTATGAGGATTGTTGCCGATATCTGTTCCGGCTACATGCAACCCGAATGCAGAAGTCAGAGATGTAGCCGGCATTTGATCATGCAATGCTTTGCAGGTAATCAAGCACAGCTTGTCGATAATCTGCTGAGGAACAAGCAACCAGTGTAGGTTATCGAGCAGCCATGCATTGGACATACAGCAGAGTTGAGCACCGACTGTATTCGCTTTAGTTGGCAAGTCGGCAGTCCACCAGTAGACTGCCACAGTAGTCAAATATGGAACCATGCTTCTATTGACGAAGATAACGGCGATTGAGGTTAGAATGAATCTGCAGATGGCTTTGATACGATGCAGTTGGTGAAAACATAGGTTGGAACGGATGGCTTTGATATGATGCAGATGGTGAAAACAACGTCAAATAAGTTGACTAACAAGGGCCAACATGGTCATACAGCTGTCAAATTTTACTCCAAGGCAGCAGATGATGTCAACTGGTAGAACTTCTGCAAGGGCGAAGGTACTGCCCTCAAGTATATGGCGACGCCCAAGGGTAGTGCACCATATGAACTCAGACTTCGATTGATTGAGTTTGAGGCGATTAGATTCAATCCACTCTGAAATGCGTTGGATGCACAGCAGCACTCTATTTCAGCGAAAGCATTTCGTGATGGTGAACAAAGGAGTCATGTGCTCCTGTGATCCTCTACACATCGGCCGCTTGCAGTATAGAAAGAGAGAGCTTAGCAGAGAACCTTGTGGAACACCGCAGGTGACCAGCCTAGATGATCTCTCCTTCTCTGCCAAGTCGATAGATTCTGTGCGCCCTCTGTAAAATTCAAGCCGACTCAACTTGATTCCAAACCAGCGGGATAGTCGCTGAATTTTAATGTCGTGGCCGACCGTCGAATGCATCAGCCGTATTAGGAAGCGAGTGATTTCAATAATTGATTGACTTACAATACTGCGACATGTTTGATACTCGATTACCTTGTTGAAATAAAGATAGTTTTTAAAACTGTGTCTATACGATAACAGGTTTTCATTATAACGATAATTATAATTCGATTAGAAGCATATAGGTATTGTAACGGAGTTGGGCGTTAAAAAGAAACGACTACTGCAATATTGTAGATGATTTTCGTGCATAATATGATGCAACAATAGGCCTATGTTTCAACATTGACAGGACACGTTCGCTTAGATCCAAATGCCATACTTAAACAATCATAGTAGTTCGCAAAGTTCTTTGTTCTCTGCTTAAGTCGTAGCTGAATGACAAGGTAGCCAATTAGTTCAGTGCTCGCCTTGTAATAATTTTGTGCGCCTTCCAGAGACAGTCACTGTATGGATTCTATTATAGAGGGACCTTGAGTAAATCCTTCATGCATAACTACTCAGTGCCATCAAT
Organism: Aporrectodea caliginosa; assembly: GCA_020284085.1. Taxonomy (NCBI): domain Eukaryota; kingdom Metazoa; phylum Annelida; class Clitellata; order Crassiclitellata; family Lumbricidae; genus Aporrectodea; species Aporrectodea caliginosa. The sequence continues at coordinate 700,031 of JACEVL010000525.1, forward strand.
TCAATTGTATTGTACTGTATTTAAACATAAATTTTGTAAAGCGCCTCTAGTAGGGTGTTCCGTTCAGAAGAGCTCCCAGTGCGCGAGGCCCGAGAGAGGAAGCAGGTTTTGAGAAAAGCGAAGGAAGAAGACAGACTGCCAGGGAGAATTGTAGAGCAAACAGAAGGAGAAAGCGCATTCCAAAGAGAGGGGCCAATTGAAGCAAAGACTCTTTTGACCAAAGAGTGCCGATAAAGATTAGTCTGAGATGATTCTGCCCAAATTGTCTCCTTTGGATCTCAAGCCAGAGCTACACCAGTCTAGCATAGAAATAGGCCGCTTAGGATAACCGTGGCTTTACGGTTGTTTTCAGATTAATGAGACGGCATTGTCATGAACATGGAACGCTGTTCGTTCTTGATATGATCACAGCGTATTACTAAGACTGGCATGGTTTTGGCACACTCGCATAAATAGAATGATTTGGTGTTTTAATGGCTGTGGTTGTGAATGCTGCAATTGTGGTTGCGACACTAGAAATGCGATTTTATATTTGTGTCTTTTTTCTTTTAGGGTTTGACTTTCCATCCAAACGCAGTAAACAGGTTAACAACCAAATAACGAGGATGTTAACAGCGTTGCTGATTTGTGTTGGGATTTTTTTGGAGAAGGCCAACTTCATTGTGACCGGTAGAATTCCTTATGATAATAGTATTCATAACATTTGGTCGTAACATAGACTTTATCGAATGTGAACAAAATTAAGACATTGACCAAATGCAAAGCTATGGCAACATTTTTGCTAATTCATTACAGGCCTCTATCTCATTACAGGTGTTGTTTAACAAGACTGCTTTCCTAATCGTAATCGTTGGGTCGCTACTTAAAAGCTATGCGCAATGATCAAATTGATTCACGAGAGCTGCGCGAAGTCAAACAAACATGTGAAGTGATGCCAGGCACTCTAAGTCAGGTATCCAGAGGACTAGAGAGAGATGGAGAGAGAGGGAAGGGAGAGAAAGAGAGGGAAAGAGAGAACTTGAGAGAGAGCGGAAGGGGGAATGAGAGAGGGAGAGAAGGAAATAGAGGAGTTGTTGCGTCATGTTTTGTTTAGACGGAGAGAAATGGGAAGACGGTGGTTTGGATGGATAGAGGTAAAGTTTCTTGAAACGGGTTGGACTTTTAAGGTTTGAATGAAGGGCCTAAGGCGTGAAATACAGAAAGCTACTGATAATTATTATTAGCAAGCCGCCGTTCTTTCCTTTATCGTCGCTGTTCACTTGCATTATAAGAATTTTATGTGATAATAAATGTATGCTATTCACGAATATTTTAATTATAATTACAGTAGTATCTTCTATGACATTAGTGTCTTATAGCCGAGGCATTTGTCGGAACAGTCAATTACTTAGATCGATGAATTTCTGGAGCGCCAAAACGAAGTCGTAATCAAAAGAACCGGTCCACTAAGACAGAGAGGCAGTCCAGTTTGAATAAGGCTGTTTTTAAGCTGAGAACGAAATGACATAAGCGATTGACTGGGAATACACTAGAATGACGTCCCGCGTGAGCTCCGCTCTGTGCTCGTGGTCCAACGGGCAGGGTTCTTTTGTCGTTGCTGGGCATGTTTAAAAGGGCGACAATCAAAAGGACTCATGTTTGAAAGGGCGACAATCAAAAGGGTGCATGTTTAAAAGGCGATTGTAAATAAAGAGCATGTTTATAATGGCTAAGAGCAAACGGGTGAAATCGAACTTCTACTGTACGAAAGTCCAATAATTATTATTCATAATCTACTTCTTATTGACGAAAATGTCACTGGTTGAAGTATGCAATTTTAAGTTAAACACGTAGTTTAGGTTGATAAATTCAGACCATGATTCAATCCCTTACTTTAGGTTGGTAAATTATTTTAATATCGGGTAAACGTTTCCCGCGCTCTCAATTTGAAATGGAAGCTGGATTGATGAAAATAATTCATTGCTTATCCAAATGTAAGCTGGATTGATGAAAACCACTGTTGCAATTGGAGCTGTATTACTGAAAAGACTCATTTCAATGGTAGCCGAATTGATAAAAAAGACTAGTTTCCATGGGAGCTGGATTGATGAAATGACTTCTTACAATGGGAGTTGGATTGATGAAAATAATTCTATCAATGGGAGCTGGATTGACGACAGCTATCATTGACATTGGAAGACCAACGTATAATACGGCATTGAAAAGATTATATTAATTTACGCAATTCGATTTTCATAAATCCAACTGCTATTTAGCCAAAAAAATTATTTTCACAAATCCAGCGAAATGACCAACAACGTGTTTCCGATATTAGTTTACCAACCTAAACTACAGGTTTTTCTTCATTTTAAACCCTTACGTATTTCGCACGTTTGCTTTTCGCTCTTAAGGTTATAAACATGCTCTTTATTTACATTCGCTCTTTTAAACATGCGCCCTTTTGATCGTTGCCATTTTAAGCATACGTTCTCTTGATTGTCGCCCTTGTAAACATGCGCTCTCTTGAATGTCGCTCTTTTAAACATACGCTCTCTTGATTGTCGCCCTTGTAAACATGCGCCCGTTCGATTGTGCCCTTTTGATTTCGCCTGTTTGATTTGCGCCCCTTTGATAGGATACCGTCTTCCTCGGCACTCTCACATCTCCACATGCATGACTAATGATCTGCGCTGGCTCCCTGTCTCGGTTCGAATCAAATACAAGGTGCTGCTCCTAGTTATTAAGTCCCAGCAGGGCTTAGCGCCTGGGAACCTGTGTGACTTGATGTGTAAGCCACCATCTGCACGTTCTTCTCGCCCTCTTCGTTCTGCTAACCGGCCTGATCTCTTCGTACCTCGGTCGCCAACCGCATTAACCCAGCATCGGGCTTTCGCTGTTGTGGGCCCGTCAATATGGAATGACCTTCCCTCTGCAAATCGTAGCCGGATTCTGGAGGGAATTTCACAGGCATCTCTTTGCTGCTTAAAGACCTTTCTCTTTCCTCGGGCCTGTCAGAAGCTGAGGGCGCTTCTGAATAGCTCTGCTGTTAGAAGCGCTTTACAAATGTTCAGATCATATTAGATTAGATTAGACATGTTCTAAACCGTCTGAGTCTTCTGCGGTCCGGAGGTCAGTATTCCTCTCGCACAGAAACCAGACAGTGTCAGACGCGCAAGAGCCCCAGCTTCCAGTACCATAGGTCTTTTATATACTAGATACATTCTACCTCGAGTTATGCTTTTCTGCCTAATTCCACCACAGCCCTACAGTCGTGTTACTTTACCTATGCTGCTTCTATTGCCTGCTGGTAAACAGTCTGATTGGCTCGATCATTCGCATTATTTTTCAAATTCTTAGGAATTATTTCAAGCGTTTGGTTTCTGTTTGACCTTGCCGCTTCCATTTGCCGTTACTGGCCTTTGTGCATCCAGAAAACCCCAGGGTATTGCTTTCTAAGTATGTGTGTATGTGTTCCTATGGTCCTCTGTATATGTCTTTGTCTGTCTCTCTATTTGACTGGTTTATACTGGATTAACTAATAAATTATCATTATAATTTCGTATTGCCACGCCCTGTTCGGTCCATGGGTATTACTGTCGCCAAAACTGATATATTTTCTTTTAAACTAAATTGTACAGTCAAATCCTATCTGTAGCCTATCTTTGACCTATTTTGCCTTAATATACATGTACAATACGACTCTCAAGTCCTGCGTTACTTCTATAGCTTCTCTATGGTCTCTCTCTCAACCATCTTGTTGAAGCTCTAATGATCTTGCTAGTATAATCGTCGATGCAAAGTTTCACACAATAACTCAATGAGAGAATGTGAATCGTCGGGGTTTACACAAAGTCTCTTCAGGAGGCAGAAGATGTTCTAACATTCCCTTGACGCGCACCTGTTTTAACTTTTAAGACACAAACCGTCAAAACTCTCCATCACATCAGGCAAAGGTTGCATCTGTTTACATCATCTTAAGACAAGCGATCTTCTAATCTTAAATGATTGCACTTGTAGAAGAAACTCAAAACTTCGCAGTTCGATTAAACAATTCAGGGAGTAACGGGCCAACCGAAGGACGATTGGAAATATACTATTCAGGAATCTGGGGTACAGTGTGTGATAACGGATTTACAAATGTCAGCGCAAGAGTGGCATGTGCCAGTCTGGGATTTGGGTAAGATGCCCTGTTTGAATTATCGTGCGCCATTAGAATATGTTATTGCATCTTCAGGCACATTTGTGCTATAATAACACGATGTAACAATGTGAATAATATAAAGAATGAAACCATAACTGCATTGTTTTGTAAATGTATGCCTAACAGGTAATCGTGGGTAGCTGATGCCACATTTATAGTCGTGAAGTTTTGCAACCAATTCTTTAAAAAATCTCAGGATAATACCGGTTAAGAATTTCTGCATGACTAAACAATTACCACTACAAATAACAAAATGAATCCATAATGCAGTGGAATTACCTTAACCCATTAGTGCCCGACGTCCGTTATAACGGACGCTTAGAAAATACGTTAGCAAAAAGAGAGAACTGTATACAAGGCTCTTCTCTATTTCTTTTTAATAGTGGACTATATGACTACACATTCCACTATTGTGATTGCCGGATTATGTCAGTTAGAAAAATATACAGCTTTTGGTTTCAACGTCTACTACAGAATGTCAAAAAACCTCGTTACAGCTAGTTATTATATTTTTATTTGGTAATGAACCAGAAATAATTTTAGGAAACTGTTATTGTAGTTTATAGTACACATATGGGTCCATATGCTGATAGCATATTATGACAATTACTGCTTGTTTTACCATGGAAATTTCCACTGCAATGTTAGCGTCCGTTATAACGGACGTCGGGCACTAGCCCTAAGACATTATGCGTCCGTTATAACGGACGTCGGGCACTAGCCCTAAGACATTATTGTTCCTCACAGTAAAGTCACCAAGCCTCTCTGTCCCAGCAGTTGCTCTTGTTATTGTATTACTTGCAATATGAAGTAACCGTTAGCTTGAAATCTATTAATTTTAGACTAGCTACTCACTATCTTGTAGTCCCTGGACAATGAGCTTCATAGGAAAACTATTCGCAGAGAAAGCAAAACAGCCCAAGGAAAGAGCACATTTCTAGCAGTCTATGCCATTTTGAGGTGCAAATTGTTATCAACTTCATGTGAAGTCTGCAGACAGATCATGCCAACAGATCCAAATGCCAGTCACACATGCATGGACAATGTTGGGCCTGCATGCTGACATGAAGAAACTGAGAAACAAGGTGACAGTCATTCAGAGTTCATTTTGACAATGTGTTTACAGACTCTTGCACTACTTCCATGCATTTGGGTACGAAGCAGAAGGTACAATCAGGGGAGCTGAACGAGGCTATTTACCCTGAAATATATGGCAGCCAGTAAAAAAGAACCAAGAAGATGATATGCCTTTAGATCGTTTGCTGGCATGACAACAGTGTCGTTTCCACTACATCAAAGTTTGGGATGGTAGACAAAGTCGTGTGTAGAGCCATGCAGAAGAAAGTCTCTTGTGTTTCTCAAACTCAATTGTTCCACCTCTACAATCAAGGTCTGGGTGGTGTTGATAAGCAAGATCAGCAGGTTGCTTTTTACAGACTACGGATCAGGCAATAGGTGATGGTCAATCTTTGTCTACCTGCTTGGCGTAACAGTGGTCAATACATGGCATCTCTCTCGCAAAGTTTAGGGAGCCGGTATCACGAAATAGAGTATCCGTCCTAAGACTATCCGGGGGGGATGTATGAATTTATCCCCCGGATGGAATAAACTGGTTTAAAGTATCCGGGGGATAAACCATTCTATCCCCCATCGGTATACGCATCGCGATAGCCTCGGCGAAAATCCAGTCAAAATCACCAAAAACGCGATGTAAATTGATTTCAGGTCGACTTACAAACTAAAGAAACACACTTACTAAATGTTATGTGTACAATAAATCCAAACAGTACGACTGAATACACCTTAAGAAACCGCCAAAAATGCAAATTAAACCGAAAACTCCATTTCGTTAAAGGGGATACTCATATATGGGGGATACTCTATTTCGTGACACCGGCGAAAGTTTGACTTCAGTCGACAGCTGGCTGTAAGTCTACTCAAGTGCCATGGTGTACCATCTATTCAAGGTACACATGCATATGCGGTACTGTCTGATGTATGGTATGATGGTAACAATCACGAGACACAAACCGTCCTTGCAAGGCTTGAGAATTGTGTCGCTGGCCTTTGTCACAAGTAGCCTACTATCACACTGCATAATACGTTCGTGAATAGCAGGTGCCTAGCACTTAGCTATAGATTAGCACTTTAGAAATGCGAAGCTTATGATTACAATCAACTTCATAATAGTATATAAATGTGACATTCCGGAAATATTGTATGAAAGAGCTAGCAGGCTTGATTCTGTAATTGTAAACTAAGCTATGGTTATCACTGGGCTAGTGCCCGACGTCCGTTATAACGGACAGTATGTAAAGTACTCACACTGAAGTAGGTACCAATAAATAAGTTGTCAGCAATGTTACTGCACTAAGTTGTTGAGATTACTGAAACTATAACTTAATCTGTTCAGTTTTACAACTGTGGGCACTAATGGGTTAAGTGCAATTAAGAAGATCTACGGCTTCAATAAAAAAGTTTTGATTTGATTTGATTTGAAGATGAGTTGGCCTTGTCTAAAATATACAGTCTTGTTGTCAAGACCTGAAACCTCAAGACTAAGACCTTTTGGTCTCAAGACTAAGACCAAGACCAAAAACTTTAAACCTCGAGACCAAGACCTTGAAAAATCACAATCATACACAGATTTCAATTCCTTACTAAAAAATTGTCAAGTCGGACAATCCGCTAGTTTAATGAAAACATGATTCTTTTCTGTTATTCAGGCGAAACAAGTCAAACAGACTACAGATTACAGGGTTCTACAAGCCCCTCAAGTCTTCTTTTCTTTAGTCGTGGCTGGGCAGGGAGCGCTTCTGAGTAGCTTCTTTACGGGGCGCTATATAAATGATATGAATAAACGAATGAATGAATGAGTACAGAGAATTCCAAATTTATACTTTAATATAAGGGTCCTTCATGCGATAAGTTATTCCAAATTCCTATTGCATTTTCATTAAAATCAATTCGCTCAGAATTTTTTGACCGAGGTTTTTGGCGGATCTCATAAAAATTTTGCTATAATATGAAAAACTAAGTTCTACAGGTGCTGAAGTCGCTGACACCCACAGCAGATTTTCAAACCTGTATGTAAATGTACAAATTGTGAGTCCTTTTTTAAATCCTACCATAGTTTGTCAAACCATCTGGCTTCTGAAACAAGTCTTGGCAGAGCTTCCAGATACAGCATAACTGTAGCTGCTGCCAATGGTTTTCATAACCACGAAGAATCGTATCCGTCCGTAGATATTTGTCGTAGGCTTACGACGCAAACAGGCTATTCATATCGACAGTTGAGTCTTGTTCTTGGTCTTGCAAGACTTCGTACTTTAACACCAAGATCAAGACTAAGACTTTGAACCTCAAGACCAAGACCAAGACCAGGCTTTTTAAAATGAACTCGAGTGCACTCGAGACCAAGACCTTGGTCTCTAAGACAATAACACTTGAAATATTGATTAGTGTAAGTTTTTATCTGTGTGGTTGATTTAACTGATGATAACCTGATACACCATCATGGTGTAAGAGGTTCAACGCTTTAGCCTTTACTATTAGTCTGTATGCGCCTGTTTATTGAATATGAATTGTCTAGCAATACACTAGATATGAACCTGATATTAAAATATAATATTATAATGGCGTCACGACAATTCGTTTACACACTTCTTGTCTACGACACTTCGTCTACAGACATTTCGCCGACAGACGTCTACGAAGTTATTTGATATTGTTACTTTAAAATGGAAGCTGAATTGATGAAAAAACTATTTCCCTAAATGGAATTGGGATTGATGAAAAAACATTCCTGTGTTGAAATAGAAGCTGGATTGATCGAAATAATTTTTCCTTTAAATTGAAGCTGGATACCAAACTGGATGGATAGATGAAACTCAGTTTCCATTCAATAGACGTTGAATTGATGAAATTAATCTTTTAATTAATTAGAAGCTGGATTCCTGAGAATAGTTAGCACGCTTTATCGAAACTATAAGAAAGCGGCCTCTGTTGATTAGCCCTAATGGATATAGATACACTCTTAGGCGAAATGTCTGTAGACGAAGTGTCGTAGACGAAAAGTCTGTAGACGAGTTGTCGCGGAACCTATTATAATATGATATGATATGATATTACAGTATTTAATACTAGATGTTTGCCCGTCCTAAGACGGTTAGGTTTAGGGAGCTCGCACGCTCCACTTAAAATCGCATGAACGGCGGCCCCCGGGTCCATACAGGCCAATAGACTATCGTGCAGAGCAAATTTTATCACACGGCAATTTGAATCTACGCGACTGGTTAAAGGTGATAGCAGCGCCACCTATCGATTTTAATTACAAATTTGAATCTATGCGACGGTTTAAATTTCAATCTCCGAGTCCAATACCCCTGTCTCTATTCTTCTAACTATGCTCTCTTTGAAGCGGAGTTCCACCGGCGACGGATTTCATATACTGAGGAACAAAGGAAATCTTGTGACCTATAACGATTACTACACTATGGCTGCGCCAGACTCGACAGACCCCTAGCAATGTCGTTCTTACTCGAGCGACCTCTAACGGTTACAACCCGCTGGCTGCGCTAGGCTAGTCTCGACCGACCCCACGCGGTATTCGCCTCCCCTCCTCAGGACCATACCGATGTGTCCAGTTGTCGCGGCTGCTTGTCCGCTGCGTGTGGCAATAAATGGAGCCGAAGTTCTTTGTGTGACGTCACAATAATATTGTGACCTCACACAAAGAACTTTGGTTAGACTACATTATAGTCTACCCGCTTCGCGGCTGTGTTCAAGCGTCAAACAGCTCACACGCGCATACATATTACAAAACAGGACAAACATTTCTGTTCGTTTATATTATTAATAGTATATTGTTGCGACGCTGTCTAGAAGAACTGAAAATGCCCCGGATTCAAAATAGAACAATTTAATGAAAACTGTGTACAAGCATATCTACAAGCGAAAATGATACCTTTAGCGAACGGCAGCAACACAGCACGACCACCAGAACCACGCCAGCAGGTGTAACGAAGACCTCTAATGCCGAAAACGTGTAGAGACCAGAACTGTCAGTCCAGAAGACGACGAAGTTCACATCACCAAAGAACATCGACAACGTGTGCTGCGACGAGTAAAAAGGACCAAACGGTGGTCGAAAGAAGAATACCCAACAGGGGTCAGCAACACCATAACGAGAACCACAACTGGCCTCCCAACGACTCCTACCACCAGCTTATATAGGCACCATTAGTTTACGCGGGAAACCCATCCTATGTTCCATGCATGTGCTAAGCTGTATACCACCTAACACCAGTCCATTTATATAGTGCCTATGCCTAACATATCCCTCCATCCAAAGTTGAGGCAACCCGTAGGTTGACGAACACAAAAGAACGTTTACCATGTGCACGAAAAACAATCCTACATACTCGTAGGCCTAATGCTCACAATACTTCATAACTCAAACCTAGATCATGTAAAATTGCTCGATCAGTGAATGTTTATATTGTTCATATCGTTGTATCAAATCATGTTATCTCTTTTGATTACTATATATTGTTCAACAGATATACATACAGTTCATTTGCATGAAAATCCATTATGACCAATATTCATACTTTACTTAATTAACTATACCGTCAATGGCAACAGGCCAACAAAACCCCCTGAAGAAATTCAAAGTTCTGGAACAAAGTTCTGCAACAAAGTTCTGGAACAAAGTTCTGGAACACTTGACAAAACCAGACCAAACGTGGAACTCCACACTAACTCGACGAACGACTCAAAATGTCCGGCAACAGGTTCTCGCGTCCCGGCAAATGACATACATCTAGTGTATATTGCTGCAACTCCAGACTCCAGCGCAACAACTTTGGTTTGCGTTAGCCATCTTGTTGATGAATTGTAACGGACTGTGATCCGTGTTCACCGTCACTGGCGTTGAACCAAAGTACACGCTGAACGCCCTGAGTGACACCACCAACGCCAACGCCTCCTTCTCAATCGTCGAGTCTCGAACCTCATTAGCCAGTAGCTTCCGACTGAAGTAACATATCGGATGTCGCACTTCACCAACCATCTGAAATAAACAAGCTCCAACACAAAACTGAGATGCATCAACTGCCATACAAAATGGTTTATCAAAATCAGGCGGTCTGAGAATAGGTCGCGATGCTAACCGCGATTTCAAATCGTGTACACCGTCACTGGCGTTGAACCAAAGTACACGCTGAACGCCCTGACTGACACTACCAACGCCAACGCCTCCTTCTCAATCGTCGAGTCTCGAACCTTATTCGCCAGTAGCTTCCGACTGAAGTAACATATCGGATGTCGCACTTCACCAACCATCTGAAATAAACAAGCTCCGACACAAAACTGAGATGCATCAACTGCCATACAAAATGGTTTATCAAAATTAGGCGGTCTGAGAATAGGTCGCGATGCTAACCGCGATTTCAAATCAATGAAGGCTTCCTCAGCCTCTTCTGACCATTGAAATTTCCTTCCCTTCTTCAACAACGCATTTAAAGGCCTCGCAATTTCAGAATAATGTGGCAAATAACGTCTGTAGTACCCAGTCACTCCCAAAAATGACTGCACCTGTTTCTTATTATTTTACAGGACGAGGAAATCTCAACAACACCTTATGAACACGTGTCTGAACAGTATTTAATCCTATGTGATGCCCTAGAAAATCAATTTCTGCGTTTGCAAACACGCATTTACTCAAATTCAAGGTTAACCTTCCATCATCAATCCTTCGTAATACTTGTTCTAAATGCGACATAATGATCACACCACGATCCACTTAAAATAATCACATCATCCAAGTAAGCATCACAAAATTCATTCAATCCTTGCAACACCTTATCAACCAAACTAGATAAACTTGCGGGTGCGTTTCGCAATCCAAAACATAAATATTTCCATTGATAATGATCCCGTGGGGTGACAAATCCCGTAAGCGGAATAGAATCTTCATGCAAAGGGACCTGCCGATATACTTTAGTCATATCAAGTTTAGTCATAAATTTGGCTTTCCCAACCCGATCAATCAAAACTTCAACCCTCGACATAGGAAATGGATCAGGCACAGTCAAAGCATTTAACTTCCGAAAATCCGTACACAACCGACTAGACCCATCGGGTTTCGGCACAACCACAATAGGTGCAGCCCACGGACTTTCAGATTTCTCAATGATACCCACTTTGAGAAGTTCATCAATCTCCTTATCAACTCTCGCCAGCATAAAAACTACAATGCCTACTCGTTCTAAAACATAGTTTTCGATGTTCGAAAACAGACAGGAACTACGGCAGACTGTTCTACCCCAATATCACAAATGTATCTCTGTTCAACTGGTCCACTAGTCTTGATCTTCACTCTCTAATGCCTTCTCTTCAGCCTCTGGAGGAGGCTGAAGACAATTTTTAAAGTTAATCGACATTTTTGAGCCCATGCCATTAGGCAACATTTGGGGAGACTGGGGTTGAATGTAATTTTTTTGAATTTCACATGTTTTCGGGTATTTATAACAAGGATAACGGTAATCTTTTTACATCAAACTATAGCCTAACATGTTAGCTATATAATGGAAAAGTATCAAATGGTTTGCAAATCAAATACAGCCGAGACCATAAAAATAATGAGCATCGCCGGGTGTTACAAGTTACCCCACTAACGGGGTAAGTTGTAACATGAGCAGGGGCATGTTGTAACAATATTGGGGAAAGTTAAAAAAATTTGCTTCTTTGCTAAATTGTAACAGAAAAATTGTTGTAATTACACCTTAGAAATAATCCGCAATGTTAGGCTGGAGCTTATGGGAGGTATATGCGGTCGAAAGAACAGCATAGCAATACCTCTTTCTTTTCATAGTCGATTGAGTCGATGGAAAGATGTGACGAGTGATTGGCCAAAGCAATAGTGCAGGTCTCTCTTTTGAGGCTTTACAATATTTCACTTAGTGATTCAGAAACTAACAAAACTCTTTCCTTCATCCAACCTGACTTATTCGCTGTACCAGCAAACACAACTGGTCCAGCTCTAATGAAATGGTCATAGAAATTAACTGTCGGTATGGTGAAAGATGCATTTCTAATCGCATTCACTGCGAGTGCTATGGTACCTATAGCATACATGTACTTACTACTTAGTTCGCCCGAAGTTATCGCACTGATTTGCTTCAATCCCTTTTCTGCTGCAACTTTTGAAGGCTTCAATACTGTGGTAACTCCGGTTTCGTCCATAATATTCTAAATCTCATTGCAATCAAATTTAAACAGATCTATAACTTCTGCTAATTTGTCGTAAAATGATGCAACAGCATTTCTGTTTAAACCAATCGCTCTGGAAATGCTTGCGGCTTCTGGTGTGTGGACAGAAATTGTAGGATTTTTAGAAGCCAGAAAACCAATCGGAACCTGCATGCGATCTCACACATACGCCAGTTTTGTGGAAAGCTTTTATTGTATGTCACAGCACACTGAAATGGTAGTTTTCTCACTTCTCTGTATCTCTCGGAATGCCTACTTCGGCATTTGAAATGACATGTCTCTTTCTTTCGCATCCAACTCCCGGTGCAATATCGACTTTGCCGCCATTTCGTGACTGCTTCTTTATAAATCAGTACAGATGACTTCTTGAATTATTTCCAGAGGGGTCATACCTTTCGTACTTTTACGCTTGTGATTCCTCATTCCTTTAAGAAAGATTCTACTCTGCAATAATAAATTAATAATAATAATAGAGATTGATTCGTCGCCTTCCTAAATTCTCCCAAATCTCCTCGTTTATGATCAATCAATTGCACTAGCTTCCTCTCACAGCCCGAATTCAGTTCAAAGTTCTTGTCTTAGTCCTTAAGTCAAAACAGGGCATTGCTCCTAAATATCTTAGGGATCACATTCGCTCCACTCTCTCTTCAGTTTCTCATCGACTTCATCGCTCCTTGGTCAGGCATATTCTTTTTATTCCACGAATTAGGACCACTATGGCCCAAACTAGATCTTTTGCCACTATTGGATCTCCATATGGAATGCCCTTCCTTCCTCTCAATACGTGTTACTATTCTTCTAGGTCTCTTCCTACAGCCTTCTCCCATCCCCAAAACCTTCTTCTTCTCTAAGGGTTCTCGCACTGGGAGCGCTACTGAATTGCTCTGCTGTGAGCGGCGCTCTATAAATTAACAAATACGATACAGTGCAATATATAGGCCTACAAGTTTTTCTATAAACCCACAATCATAGGCCTGTCAATAGGGCATAGGCTAACATTATCAGTTAAAATGGGTCCGGCTTAAAGATCCACTGGGAATGGGGCATACTATCGCGACAACCTTCTTGTCCAGAAGCTACTGCCAGACATACGCCGGATATCCCTGGGCGAGTTTTTTGTCTTTCAACAGGATGGCGCCCCGGCGCATCGAGCACGCGACACTATCTCTTTCCTGGAGCGAGAAACGCCCGACTTCATACCTCCAACACTGTGGCAGCCGAATTCACCGGATTCCTTAACCCGGTCGACTATAGCATATGGAGTGTGCTGCAGGAGAAAGTTTACCGATCTAGAATAGCCAACGTCGACGAACTTAAAACGCGTCTGATCGACGAGTGGGCGCGCTTTGACCAGTCGATCGTTGATGCTGCTATCGGCCAGTGGCGTTGCCGTCTAAGCGCTTGTGTCCGTGTAAGCGGAGCAAATTTCGAGCACCAATTCTAACACTTTTAAGCAGATCTATCATAACAATTAAAAACCCTGCTAAGTAAACCATATTTTACTTTACTGCGTGCTAATTAAGTCGTCAGATAGTTTGGTGCATGTAATAAAATTTAAGCGTTATATAAACAATTGGTACATCTGTGTTTAACAAGGTAGTGCGGTGATATGAGTCAGGTGAGGTGGAAAATTTCAGCTATTTTGCCATCTACCTACCAAAAATTATTAAAATTGATGGAATTTGACGAAGTTCTGACGGAAACAATTTTGCACAGTTTATTTTGAGACACGGTATTATTGTCTACAATAATTATGTAATTATTATTATTATTATTATTAGTAGTAGTAGTAGTAGTAGTAGCCAGTGGCGTAACTAGGGGTTCGTGCGCCGGGGGCAAGAATTTCCGGAAAATTTTTCTTTCTTACTTCGGAAAATTTCTGATGACCTTTTTGTGTTTTCGTCTTTTTGTCTGTTTCAACACGAAAATTGTCAAAAGCCTGATATTTTGCGCCCCACTCCCGCCTGATTTTGCGCCCCTTACCAGTGGCGTAACGAGGGGCAGGGGCGGCCGCCCCAGGGCGCAGGACAGGGGGCGCAAAATGAGGCTTCTGACAATGTATTTTTAAAGAAAATTTGCTTGTTGTTACAGAAAATGTAAGAAATGAGGCATGAATAGTGAGTAAGGGCCCACGCCTCACTATTCATCTCGACTGCCCATTTTTCTTGCTGACAAAAACAACGGGAAGCTCATTTGCGCCCCTATCCTGCGCCCGGGGGCCGCCCCCCTGCTCCTCGTTACGCCACTGATAGTAGTAGTAGTAGTAGTAGTAGTAGTAGTAGTAGTAGTAGTAGTAGTAGTAGTAGTAGTAGTAGTAGTAGTAGTGGTAGTGGTAGTGGTAGTGGTAGTGGTAGTGGGGTAGTGGTAGTGGTAGTGGTAGTGGTGGTGGTGGTGAGTGGTGGTGGTAGTGGTGGTGGTGGTGGTGGTAGTGGTAGTGGTAGTGGTAGTGGTAGTGGTAGTGGTAATAGCAGTAGCAGTAGCAGTAGCAGTAGCAGTAGCAGTAGCAGTAGCAGTAACAGTAACAGTAGCAGTAGCAGTAGTAGTATTAGTAGTAGTAGTAGTAGTAGTAGTAGTAGTAGTAGTAGTAGTAGTAGTAGTATGATCATCATCATTATCGCCATCATTATCATTGCCATTATTATAATCATCATCACTTAGAAGAACATTCAAACACGTAAAGTTACACATAAATGCGAATCTGAGACGATTAGATATAAGTAAGGCACATGATAAGCATAACAACTGTAAGTTAGCGGTTAGTATTAATTGTTATCAATTGGTATATAACAACGACCTTTGACGGAAAACCATGGGCACTGAGTGCTGCCAGTAGTTTGTATTTTGCCTTTGACAGTCGTTGTTTGCATTGTTTTTAATGTATTTTTAAAATAATTATTTAAACAGATACATGGGTGCAGTAATTGGCAATCATTATGGAGCAGGAGAAGATCCAATATGGTTGGATGATGTGAATTGTGCTGGAACTGAAACTGGTATAGAACAGTGCGCCCATCGTCAGTGGGGATCAACCAATTGCAGCCACGGTCAAGATGTCTCAATTCGCTGTGTTGAATCTATTTTACAACTCCATGTAGACTAACGTCATTGTTTCTTGCTGCATTTCTTGCGTAACTGAAACGATATCAAGATTTTTGCGTTTTCTCAAGAACTTATGTAATGTGCTATGAAAAAGCGACACGATTTAATAGTGACACATAATTAACGATGTCATTTTCCTAGCACAATAACTTCATATCGGGACTTTCGCAATATCCTTGAAGAAAACAGAAATGTTTATAGTTTATGTTACTAACTGAATGAAACAGACATACAGTCTAACCCCCACCCCCACGCCATACAATCGTCTTCCTAGCTCTTTTTGGTCCCCCAGTTACTATTCATCTGAAATTATCCAACCGATCTACATACCACGTGCTCCACTATTCCGGAACGATCTCCCTCCTTAATTCTGAAAATTCTCCTTTCCTCCACCAATTTCGCCGCTCATCCTACATCATCTGCCTCGAGCCCCCTCTTTCTATCACCCCCAAGCATTTCGCTTCAAATTAAAATGACACTTCTTCAAAAACTTCTTCCCTGGCCCATCCTCTGTTCCGACTTCCAAATCTCTCTCGTGCAGCGCTTCTACCTCCTTCTCCCTCTGATCATCTGGCAGCCAGACGTGGTTCTTCGTTTGGAATCTCTGAGGAGAACCCCTCTGACACGACGCGACGCTCTTAATAAGCTGGTGTCTGCACTTAGCCTTTAAGCTTTACATATGAAGATCTTTTCACTGAAGCTTAACCCTCGGGCTACCAAGGGGGGTGGCTGCCACCCACCCCCCTACGTTTTTATGGAAAAAATTGTTTCATATGGAATATAATTTTTGCAATTTAGGTAGCTGTTGTAGATTCATTGGCGCACATTTTGAGGTAAACATCATGGTGGTAACTCATGCCATTCAAAAGTTATACCCGATATACCCGAGGCACCAGGGGGTGGATACCACCCCCCTAGATTTTCGACTATATCTTATCCGTCATTTAATATTAAGAGACACAAATTATACCATTCTATAGAGGGAATGTGGGGCTACATTTGCATACTTAAATGTTTGTCTTTTGAAAACCGGAAGTGATCAAAATAAATAATAATACCCGTAACATGCGTGAAAAATGGCTGAATCGAAGGACTCCCCCTTAGTTTTTTGTCTGTAGCTACCCCTTAGTTTTTGTCTGTAGCGTATTCAGTTTTCTTCCCAGAAGAGAAACAAATATACCATTCTTTAGAGGGAATGTAGGGCTTCATTTGCATACTTACATGTTTGTCTTTTGAAAACAGGAAGTGATCAAAATAAATAATAATACGCGTCATCGGTGTGAAAATGGCTGAATGCAGCATTGTACATGTATGCATGCATACATGTACATGTATATATGTATGGATGCATATTTTTACGTATATAAACATGTGTAGGTATGTATTTGTGTATCTTGGATACACAGATCAGTTTCAAAACACACATAATCGTATATTTGTGTATCCAAAAAGTACAAAATGTACGCAATAATATAAAATATCGCTAATTATCGGTTCCGTTGTTAAAAATGATGTAATTTTGAGGTGCATTCACAAAATGTACAACTAAATATACCATTCTGTACAGAATTGAATGCTGAATCCATTGGTGTATTACAAGAAATGATATGTGAAACCAAACCCGAAATCCAGGGGGGGTGGTAACCACCACCCCCTTGGTAGTCCGTGTCACAAAAAAAGCTTGGTAGCCCGAGGGTTAAGTTATTGTCCATGGTATTTTCAACATGACTTGCGGTCACCAGTTCTTAACGATCAACAAATGATGAACATACTTCATACATTACATAGTCCCACACTGGAAGCGATTCCCTGTCGTATTAATGCAGAGATCGCATAGGAGGTATGAGGCAAACGCGGTAAGAGAGTATAGCACGTGTAGCTATAATGAGTACTTTAAAAGATACAGTGGAGAGAGATAGAGAGATAGAGAGAGCAGAACCCATGCCATCTACAAAGAACTCACTTTTTCACATCAATCAGCTTCAATCTGTTTTGAATGCAGCTGCTCGCCTGAGCGATGGTATACCTTGGTTTCGACATATAATTATCAACATTTGCGTGAGAGGGACTGCACTGGTTACCCATGCATAAGCACGCTGAAATTAAGAGCTTGTTATTTTATTCGTAATTACCTGGCACGCTGTGCTCCAATGCTTCATCTTATATCAAAGATATTTGCGTTTCACAATCTACCCACACTAGGGTGTCCCATAAAAAACTTTTTATCGAAGGTTTTGGGTCTCACCAGCCAAAATGTTTCTTTGGTAGATGACAATGTTTGTGGAAAATTTCAGTTTTTTCAGATGCTAGTTAGGGTCCCCAAAGGGTCCTAACTTTAGTCTTCATTTTAGCGTAAAATGCTCCTTATTTGCACGTGTTTCAATCTCGATTATGGCAAGGCTGTTAGAAACTTCAATCTTCAGTCTTAAATTAGAGACTTCAATCATCGCAGAAACCAACCATTCCTTATTCCCCACCCATTATTCTATTCATAATTATATTGTCTATAAATATTTTTTACAGAATTTTAATATGTTATCCTGAGGTCCCTCAAAGTCCCTCATACCCTACTCAAACTCCCAGAATTCAAGGCGCCCATGCTTGGATCTTGGAATGTCGGTCCATTGTTTATTTACTCTTATTATTACAATGATCTTTTATGGTTTGTTTGTCTCGACGAGAGCTACATCCAGGTCAAATATAGAATTAAATTCAGGGTCATTTAAGGTCATTTCAAGGTCATAAAATCGAAATCTATAAAGAAACACAAAGAAAAATGATAAGATCTCGACCAATAATTGTTGAAAGTGGTTAATTCTTTCTTGCGTTTCTCGTCATGATAAGGGCTACCTGTGATAAGAAACAGGGATACCAAATGTAAGACGATAGAAAGTTATTTTAAGGACAAAAAGGTCAAGTTCAGAGAAACATTTGAGGAAATTGCCTTAACTCGGTAAAATGTTGCTCTATTTAAGTTATTCTTTTTCCTGTTTTTCCTCAGAGCGATCAGGGCTACATTCCAGAAGACAGAGTACTAAAAGCCTAACACAATCCAAAGTTCTTGCAAGGTCAAAACGTCAAAATCAAGTAACTATGATCGTAGATCAGCCAAAGGGGTTATGAGTTATGGTGAGTTGTCCTTGATTTTAAGTTTTGACCTTTAAATGACCTTGGATTGTGTTAGTCTTTAGTACTCTGTCTTCTGGAAGACTAGCACAATCCAAAGCAATTTAAAGGTCAAAACTTAAAAATCAAGGTCAAATGTCCATAACTCAGAACCACTTTAATGAAACAACATTTGGCTGATCTACGATCATATTTTCTTGATTTTTGCCTTTAAAATAATTTTCCATCGTCTTACATTTTGGAATCCGTGTTTCTTGTCACAGGTAGCCTTTATCATGACGAGAAACGCAAGAAAGAGTTAACCGATTTCAACAATTATTGGCCGAGATGTTATCATTTTTCTTTGTTTTTATAGATTTCGTTTTTATGACCTTGAACTGACCTTGAATGACCCTGAATTTAATTCTATTTTTGACCTGGATGTATCTCTCGTCGAGACAATCAAACCATGATAAGTTCATCCAAATCGGACTCTTCTTTTATGTTTTGTGATAATAAGAGTAAATAAACAATGGACCTATATTCCAAGACCCAAGCATGGGCGCCTTGAGTTCTGGGAGTTTAAGTAGGGTATGTTCGGGGACTTTGAGGGACCTCAGGATAACATACTAAAATTCTGTAAAAATATTTCTAGACAATATACTTATTGTTGGGAGACCTTCCCAACCGAGACACTGTTAACGGTACTTTGTCCTAGATTGAAGAGACATTCGGGATAAAGCTAAATATATTTAGTATGGAACTGAACTATATATCAAAAGTAGGCGTGATGTTATGCTTACTAGAAATATACGAATATCGTTACTGTAACAGAGACAGAAAATAGGATAGTTGATGAAATATATCCTGTATAGTTAAGAAGGAGTGTTCTCTCCTATTTAAACGAATGTGAAAGAATCGTCGTCGAAGCTTGGCAGTTTTCGTTAGGCCTGTTGCCGTGTGATGTCGAATTCTCAGTAGAACTGACCAAGACTTCCATGTACTAGATAAGTTCTAGTTAACTAGTTAAACTGTTGGTTTCGTGTCCGCTGTGGCCAACCAAGTTGTTTCTTTGATGTTCAACGTTCTCGAACAAGGAGACGTGAGGATCTGATGTTCTTCGATAAGGTTGTATGTGTGTTACTATTACGGATTTTGTTTTATATTATACATTCTTTTTTACCCTAGAAACGAGTTTGTCTTCATTCGTAGAGTAGCACCTTACATTTGGGGGCTTCGTCCAAAAGTGACGTTAATGCGAAAAGTCTAAAAGCGAAAATTTTGTAGGGACTTTTCTAAAAGAGTCTAGAGACAAAAAGGGGAAATTAAACCTTTGAAAAGGAAATTTCGTAGTGAAAGTTTTGGCAACAGAGCTGAAAATAATTTGAGTAAGTCTAGAATAGACTAGAGAAAAGCAGGCAAAATGGAGTCGCCTGTAGCAGCAAAAGCGTTAACGCTTGAAGATGTCTTTGACTGTTCGGTTGAAGAATTAAAAGTTGAGTTAGAACGCTTAGGTAAGGAAGTAAAAGGCTTAAGTAAAGCACAGATGCAAAAGGTGTTAGCAAAGTTAATATCTCCGTCTAAGGCTATGAGTGAAGAATGGAGAATAAAAAGCAAGTCGTTGGAGTTAAAAGCAGCAAAGGAAGCAGATGAGGCTGATAGACAATTTAAGAGAGAGGAAGCAGAAAGACAGCAGAAGAAAGAAGAGGTTGAGTTTGCAATGTTTAAACTTAAGTTGGAAGCAGAAAATGAAGCAAGAAGGTTAGAAGTGGAAGCGAAAAAGTTAGAAGAAGCAGCTGAGGAACGTAAAGCTAAGGCTGAAGCGGATAAAAGACAGTTGGAAATGGAGGAAAGAAAATTACAAGCAGAAGAAAGGAGAATAAAAGTAGAAGCAGAAGCAGCGGTGGAGCAACGTAAAGCTGAAGCAGAGGTAGCAGCTGAGCGACGTAGAGAGGAAAGGGAGGCAGAAGAAAGCAAAATAAAATTAGAAGCTGAAGTGGTGGAAAGAAAGTTGCGGCTAGAAACTGAAGCTGCGCAGAGGAAGTTACAAATGGAGTTAGACCAGCAAGAAAGAGATAAGATAAGACAGCACGAGTTAAAAGTAAAGAGGGTGGAAAATAATGTAATTGATCATGATGACATGGATCAAGGGTTTCGAATGTCGAATGCGGTTAAATTTGTTCCGAAATTTGATGAATTGGATGTTGAACATTACTTGTTGGCATTTGAAAAAGCAATGCAAATACATAAATTTCCAAAAGATAAATGGACGGGACTCATTCATACTCAGTTAACTGGCAAGGCACAGAAAGTGTTCTCAGAGCTCAGTGTGGAGGAATGTCAAGACTATGACATTCTGAAGCAAGCATTGTTGAGAGCTTATGCTCGTGTTCCGGAATTTTATAGAAAACGGTTCAGAACAATGAAAAAAGGAAATTTGGAGACATATTCAAATTTTGCTTTTCGAATGAGTTTGCCATTTAACAGTTGGATTGAGGGGAAGGTGCTACGAAAGAAGTGGATAAACTCATGGAAGTAGTGAAATTGGAACAATTTGTGAATTGTTTGCCAACGGACCTTCATAGATGGGTAATTGAAAAAAAACCTGGGAGTTTGAGTGAAGCAGCCACATTAGCAGATGAATTTGCTATTTTGTACAAACCATTTAAAGTGGAAACATTTGGAGGATTCAGAGGTGAAACTAAAATGGATTTGAATATGGAAAAAGGAAATTGGGGACACAGCTCAAACGCACCGAAATTTGAGAACAAACCGTGGAATTCTGATTGGAGGTCACCTAAAAAGACAAATAAATTGGCTTTTCCTAGAAGTTTGGGATCACCAGCAGCTTGTGGGTTTTGTGGAGGAAAAGGACACGTGGTTTCAAATTGTTGGCATTTGAAAAGTAGAAATGAAAGTAATGGGCAACGAAATTATGAAACTAATCCAAAATCTGTTCAGTTAGTGGGGAATGACAGCTGCTATACTGAAAACTCACAAGGTTCAATGCATGTGCATGATAGTTATAGACCTTTTTGTTCAAATGCATGGTTGTATGGGCATGAAGGTACACGGCGTCAGATAGTCTTGCTAAGGGATTCTGGGTCTTTGCAAACATTGGTCAGCAGGGAAAGATTAGAAAATGATGAGTTTAAAGACACAAAGGAAAATAGGTTGATTCAGGGTGTAGTGGGAGATCCCATTGAAATTCCTTTAGTGGAAATTAACTTGGATTCGGAACGAGTGAAGGGAAAAGTGTTATGTGGCTTAATTGATAAGTTACCTGAAGGAGTAGATGTGCTCATAGGTAATGATATTGCAGATATGGGACCTAGAGACATTTCTGTGGTAACTAGAGCACAAGCAGCATTGGATAGGGTTGTCATGGGGAATAAAGATGCCGTGAACGCTCATGCTAGTACACAGTTGGAAGTAGTGGAAGAGGATTTGGAGTTTTCAGGTGTTAGTGAATTGTTTGACGAGAATGAAGTCATTAAGTCAAACATAGGAGAATTTGTATCTCGAAAGGAGTTGATTCAGTTGCAACGTAACGATGTCTCATTGGAGCCATTGTTTGAGTTGGCTCAATCGGATTCGTCAAGGACGGAACAGAGTTACTATGATGTTTCTCATGAGGTGTTGGTAAGACATTGGAAAAATAAGATAGTTCCTGATGGCATTGAGGTAAAACAAATTGTTGTACCTACAGCCTTAAGGACTAAATTACTGCAAGTGGCACATGACATTCCGTCAAGTGGTCATTTGGGAACACAAAAAACCATTGATAGGTTGTTGTTTCATTTTTGGTGGCCTGGTGTGTTCAGGGACGTAAAGGAATATTGTAGGAGTTGTGATGTGTGTCAGAGATTGGGAAAAGGTGCGGTGAAGGTTCGTGCTCCATTGATAAACTTACCAGTGATTTCTAGTCCATTTTCAAGATTGGCTGTAGATGTGGTCGGTCCCTTACAACCATGTACGAAATCGGGAAATAAGTTTCTCTTAACTGTAATGGATTTAGCTACACATTACCCATTAGCATTTCCTTTGAAAGAGCATTGTGCAACTGAGGTAGCCAAATCACTAATACAGGTGTTTACGATGTTTGGTTTTCCAGAGGAACTGTTGTCTGATTGTGGAACTGAGTTTATGTCGAAAGTAATGCAAGTTTTTTTGAATGAGTGTCAGGTAACGCAGCTCAAAACGTCGCCGTATCACCCGCAGACCAACGGATGTCTGGAGAGGTTTCACAGGACGTTGAAGGACATGTTAAAAGCGGTGGGTGAGAAATTTCAGGGAGACTGGGATGAAATTCTTCCGTGGGTCTTGTTTGCCTATCGAGAGGTACCGGTTAAAGGTTTGGGATTTTCTGCTTTTGATTTAACGTTTGGAAGAGACGTGAAAGGTCCTTTGCAATTAATTAAGAAAGCATGGTTGCATGATGATTGGGTTAAGGACTTAAAACAGAGAAATTTGATTGATTTTGTGTTAGATTTAAGGGAGAAGATTCGAAATGCAATGGCATTGGTGAATGAAAATGAAGAAATTGAAAAGGAGAAAGCGAAGTATTGGTATGATCAGAAAGCAAAGAAAGTGGTGTTTGAAGTTGGTGAGAAAGTGTTGGTATTATTGCCGCTGATTGGAAAACCATTGCAGGCAAAATATTGTGGTCCATATGTGATAGAGAAAAGGTTGGGTGAAGTGGATTATGTCATTGGAACTCCGGATAGGAGAAAAACTAAACGTGTAGTGCATGTGAATTTGTTGAGAAAATATGTTACACGTGGGTTGGAAACGGATGAGGCAGTGAAGATAAACGTAGTCTTGACAAATCAGGGAAGAGGTGTTGAAAATGAAAAAGTTGTCTTTAATGATGTAATTCTTGATCATTTAGATGTGGAGAAAAGGCAGCAGTTGATGACTCTATTGTGGGAGTTTCAACACGTTTTTGGTGACAAGCCAGGACGTACTTCCTTGATTGAACATCGAATTCAATTACAGGAGGGTGCTCGACCTATTCGGCAAACGCCATACAGGTTAAATCCTGAAAAATTACGGTTGGTGACAACTGAAATTGAGGATTTGTTGAAGGATGGGATCATTGAAGAATCGGAGAGTGCATGGGCTGCTCCGATTATCATGGTTCCCAAACCTGATGGGTCAGGAAGGTTATGCACAGATTTCCGAAAATTGAATATGGTAACTGTGGCGGATCCATTTCCTATGCCAAGGGTGGATACGTTATTGGATAAATTGGGAGGTGCAAAATACATGACAAAATTGGACATGACCAAAGGTTATTGGCAAATTCCGATTGCGAAGGAGGATATTCCGTTGACTGGATTTGTTACTCCGAATGGGCATTTTCAGTGGCGCTATATGAGTTTTGGGTTGAGAAATGCACCAGCTACGTTTAGTAGGTTGGTAAGGAAGTTGTTTCAGGGTATGGAATCATTTTGTGATGCATATCTCGATGACGTGATCATTTTTAGTAGAAATTGGGATAATCATTTGATGCATTTGAAGCAAGTGTTGATGAAAGTGTGGAATGCGCATTTGACATTGAACTTAAAAAAATGTGTGTTTGCGAATGCTGAAATTGATTTTCTTGGTCATCATTTGGGTTTGAATTCAATTCAACCTAGAACGCAGAAAGTAGAGGCATTATTGAAATTTCCTACTCCTGTAAATAAAAAACAGGTACAATCTTTGTTGGGGTTGGCAGGATATTACAGGAGATATATACCTCATTTTGCTGACATTACGGTTCCTTTGGATGAATTGGTGAAGAAAAATAAGACTTTCTGTTGGAATGTTGATGCTCAAAGGGCTTTTGTCGATCTCAAATCGAGATTGGCGTCTAGACCTATTTTGAGACCGCCTGATTACGATAAACAGTTTTGTTTGGCTGTAGACGCTTCTCAAAATTGTGTGGGAGCTTGTCTGTTTCAGATTACTGATGACGTGGAACATCCGATATGTTTTCTGAGTCGGAAACTGAGGATTCATGAGATGCACTATTCGACGATCGAGAAGGAGGCCTTGGCGCTTGTGACAGCTGTGCGAGCGTGCAGCGTCTACTTTGGGTCTTCGCCGGTCTTGGTTTACACAGATCACAGTCCGTTACAGTTCATAAATAAAATGGCAAATTCAAATCAGAAATTACTGCGATGGAGCATAGAGTTGCAACAGTACACTCTAGACATTAAGCATCGACCGGGAAAAGAGAACTGGATGCCTGATCTTTTGAGTCGTCCGTCGCCTGGGTGATCTTCGATTGTATTGCTGGGTAGTGTTAGTGTTGGGGATTGCGTGCTGTGTTTTTGTTTTTGCGTGGTTCATTTTTGTGTTTGGTTTTGTGTTATCGTGTGGTCGAAAACCGATAGGTTTTCTCTCGTTGATGTTGGGGGGTATGTTGGGAGACCTTCCCAACCGAGACACTGTTAACGGTACTTTGTCCTAGATTGAAGAGACATTCGGGATAAAGCTAAATATATTTAGTATGGAACTGAACTATATATAAAAAGTAGGCGTGATGTTATGCTTACTAGAAATATACGAATATCGTTACTGTAACAGAGACAGAAAATAGGATAGTTGATGAAATATATCCTGTATAGTTAAGAAGGAGTGTTCTCTCCTATTTAAACGAATGTGAAAGAATCGTCGTCGAAGCTTGGCAGTTTTCGTTAGGCCTGTTGCCGTGTGATGTCGAATTCTCAGTAGAACTGACCAAGACTTCCATGTACTAGATAAGTTCTAGTTAACTAGTTAAACTGTTGGTTTCGTGTCCGCTGTGGCCAACCAAGTTGTTTCTTTGATGTTCAACGTTCTCGAACAAGGAGACGTGAGGATCTGATGTTCTTCGATAAGGTTGTATGTGTGTTACTATTACGGATTTTGTTTTATATTATACATTCTTTTTTACCCTAGAAACGAGTTTGTCTTCATTCGTAGAGTAGCACCTTACATTATGAATAGAATAATGGGGGGGAATAAGTAATGGTTGGTTTCTGCCGAAGTATCATTTTTCTGAACACCCCTAACAGCCTTGCAATATTCTAGATTGAAACACGTGCAAATAACGAGGATTTTTACGTTAGAAGTGAAGACTAAAGTTAGGACCCTTTGGGGCCCCTAAATAGCATCCGACAAAATTGAAAATTTTCTACAAACAATGTAATCTACCAAAGAACCATTTTGGCTGTTGAGACCCAAGACTTTCCAGAAAATTTTTCTTAGACACCCTAACCCTCCTTGGTCAAAGAATTTTCTGAAAATGTAGATATTATACGCTAGTTAGTCTATGTGTTGAACTCACAGCAGCTACAAGATTTTTTAAAAAATAATCAGTTTCTCAACAGCTTGAATGCTAAAAGCTATACCGTTCGCCTCTGAGTAGATATCTTGAAGGGGCGCTATATTAAGTTTCATTGATTGATTGATTGACTCACATTCCTGCTTGCTTAATAACAACAGCTTAAGGTAATAGTAAAAGGAACAGCTACAAATTAGTTGCACCAAACTGCAGTGAAGAAATACAGACAGATTGGAACTTTGGTCACCACTCTCTAGTAACGTCGTGTCTTGTGATTTTTTGCAGTTTGTACCACAAGGTATTTCGATGGAATAACTGGAAAAATTTCGTCCCCTAATTTCCCGATGGCATACGCTAATGGCCTAAGTTGTTACAGTAAAATCTCGGTCAAGTTAGGACATACAGTCATCATTACGTTTTTGGAATTCAAAACCGAGGCCAATTATGATTGGGTGACGGTAAGTATTAAGGTTTCTAAAATGTGTTAAGTGCTGAATTGTTTTCGCGAGACAGCAACATCTAGGAAGGATTATGTAAAACTGAAACAATAATACAGGAGGTAGAATCAAAGTCATACTCATACAACTATGTGCTCTTCAAGCAATGACTGGCCACTTTTTGGGGTTTTGTATTGTATGTGTATCTAAAGATTTATATGCGCCCCTCTCAGAATAACTATTCAGAGGCGCTCTCAGCACGAAAACCCCGGGGGAAAAGAAACGTCTTTAAAGAACGAGAGACCAAAGAGGAAAACTAGTCATTAGTTTAGCCCTTAATGAGGGGGAAGGTCATTCCAAGTAGAGGGACCAACCACAGCAAATGTCCGGCGTTGAGCCAAGGCAGTCCTAGTTTTAGGAACAAGAAAGATCTAACCAATCAGCAGAGCGCAAGGAACGAGGTGAGGTCGCAGATAACGGCTTTCGCATATAGTCAGAAAGATACTTTGAGGCACTGCTCATCTGCGCCTTTGAAACTAGAAAGAGCATCTTATAATGGATGCGAGCAGTGACAGGAAGCCAGTGCAAGACATCAAACATATATGTAGATATATGCGAAAAGCAAGGGAGTCGGGCTATCAGTCTAGCTGAATCATTTAAGACCGATTGAAAGGGGAAGACGCTGTTTCGGGAGTCCCATAGGAAGTGAGTTGCAGTAGTCTAATCGGGAACAGATAAACGCATGTACTATGGTGGTAAAAACAGAGGGTGAGACCGATCGTCTGATGGCTCTGAGACGCCTCAGTTGAAAGAAGCAGGAGAGAGTCAGGTTAGATATGTGCTCCGTGAATGTGAGGGAGGAGTCAAGCGTGACACCCAGGTCACGGACACTATAAGAGTATGTGTAGGCAGGTATTTCTCAGTCAGCAATTGAAAGTCAAGTTTGGAAAGCTGTTGTCTAGTCCCAAACCAGCTCAACTGAGTCTTTGTAGCATATTAAGCAGTGTCGGTTAGTCGACATCCAATAGTGAAGATCAGAAGCAAGACAATCAATAGAACGGACATTGATAGTTGATCAGATGATGAACCATGAACGAAAGCCTGGGTATCATCTGCATAAAGATGGCCAGTTGCCCTGTGTTTAAAGAATAAGAGCGAGATGTCGGCAGTGAAGAGAATATAAAGGATGGGTCCAAGTACCGAACCCTGGGGAACGCCAAATTTGACCCCCAACCCACTCAGTTCTGGAGTCTCCAAGGACAACCATCTGCGTGCGGTCAGTGAGGTAGGATTTAAACCAAAGAAGGGAGTACCAGAAAGGCTACAGGATATAGTAGGATCAAAGCACGAAATAAATGTGGAGAACCCCAAAAAATTGCAAGAAAACTTTTATGTTTATTTTCTGGCTCACTGTGTCTGGAGAAGAAAATACTAAAAGTTTTCCAAAATCGCACCACGGGAAGGGGTTTACTTGTGACGTCAAAAAGTTGGTCACCGATGGGAATGAATGACTGAAATTACACAACTTTCGTGAGGTGGCGTAATGAAATTATCGATACCTGGCCGATAAAAGCACAAAATTTGGCATGAAGATCCGGCAGTGTCTACTAATTAATGTTAGCATAGCAGCCTCTGAAATTGCTAGATGTTTTTATGTAAAACACCAAAAATCAAGGTCAAAAGGTCAATATCAAGGGAAAAGGCCACAACTCAGCTAAATATTATTCTATTTGGGTCATTTTTTTATTTGCTTAATTGGACAATTAAGGGCTGCATCAGAGAAGACATAGAACTAGAAAGCTAACATAGCCCAAGGTCATTTGTAGATCAAAATGTCAAAATCAAGGTCAAAAGGTTAAAGTCAAGAGAAAATTGGCAATAGCTCGGCCATATTTTGCTTTATCTGGGTCTTTCTGAGTTATTGCAGTTCTCCGTTGATTTAAAACTTTGACCTTGAAATTCGTCCAAGGTCATTTCAAGGTCAAAAGGTAAAAATCAGTGCATGCTCAAGCCATCGGCGTTT
The DNA here is from genome assembly GCA_020284085.1 of Aporrectodea caliginosa. Lineage (NCBI taxonomy): Eukaryota > Metazoa > Annelida > Clitellata > Crassiclitellata > Lumbricidae > Aporrectodea > Aporrectodea caliginosa. Next base: position 728,464 of record JACEVL010000525.1, read on the forward strand.
TCTCGCTCTGCCTTGATTTAAGCAGCACTGCAGACGAAACACGTCACACTCTGGCACAGAAACATCAATAAGTAGCTATGAGAAGAGCTTTATAAATGACCAAATACAATACAGTACAATACAATGATATTGAAAGCTTTTTCACGGAAATCCGTTGGTTTGTTCCACGTTTGTATGTGGACCCGCCACTAGTGACTCTGAGCTATCTGTGCATTGTTTTGCTAATTGATTTAATATTTTTGTTTGTAATGAAGATTAATATCGTAATCGGCTAGCGCAGAGAGCACCTCTGAGTAGATCTGGAAGAGACGCTATATAAATTATCAAAATGAATGAACAAATGGAGTGCTTTTCTTTGTCAGAAGATGGTGTTGTAATGAATGGTCTACTCTTCCCAGGTTCTGTCTTGCTAGGCATCTGGAAAAGACTGATTCCAGTGCAGTGGAATGAGGTCAAGAAAGTAGTCGAGCTGCGATTGTGGTCTAGGTTGTCAAGGGCGCCAACAAGGTTGGATATTGTCACATTTTATCATATGATAGTGACCCAACCTCTGATCGATTTCTGGGTGGCATTTAGTTTGGACAAGCGTTACAAGTTTTGCCACATCAACGCCATCTGTAGGCTACAAGCCTGAGGGAGCAACAATCACGACCACTACCTGGGTTTCACGCATTTTTGGTAATGTGACACAACATCTGCCTTTAGAGGTAAAAGCAAGAAGTCGGTTTGGCAGACATTGCAGGTATAAGACGCAACTGATACATTTGTGCATCTGGTCATACTCATCCATTCCAGCGCCTAGATGTCGACGTTGATCCATTCAAGAGGCTCGAAAGACTTACTGTCGTTCTCTAAGACAGAACCAGTCAATTGTCCAAGGTCAACGAGACAAGAAGAGAACTCTTCTGTCAGAAGAATCGAGCAACGGACAAACTGCCACCCACCAAGGATGCGTTACTTCAGCATATACGACGGGCCATTTATCAAGCAGGAATCTGGACGACCAGTGATTCCTTCTGCACTAGATTTCGCAAAGAACAAAGTATCAGAGTCATGGTTACCAATCTGGGTGACAATTCAAGGGGTTTCCGGATCATGCATGGAATTGTTCAAATGCTCCTGCATAAGAGACTGCACCAACTGCATATGTGGAAAGGCAAATATGGATTGCTTCTCAGTGTGCAGGTGCAGCTGTACTTAACAGAACTGTGTTGCTGTATCATGTTGCATATGACTGTAAGGACCTTTACTTTCGGCCGACAAGGACAAAGTAAAATCATATCTATAATTATAACAGCAGGGTTCTGAAACAGTTGCTTGGTGATTATGTTGTTTGCCCATGCATTCTCCGGTTGCGATAGTACTTCAGGAATCTAAGGAGCCGGCAAGAAGTCATTCTTCTAAAACGTAGACAGTGGCGATCCTGTTTTTCGCAGCTGTTTCGAAGATCTGCTGTACACCAAACACAGCTGTAGAGACCGCTGGTTGCACAGCTATTGTATCCATGGTTACGAAGAACCTGTCTGAATCTCTAGTATCACTACGCTACAGCATCCATTGTAGGAAAGCAACAACTGCAAAGAAGCCCGAAAGACTGCCTCCAACACCGTCGGCCTCAAACCGTCTAGCTCGGCGAGCTTACCTACAGGTCATGCAGTGGTTGGGCAAGTGTGACGACATGGATCCAACTAAGGTGGGCTAGTATAAAGGATAACACTCTTGTATGAAGTTTTCAGTAAGGACATTTTCCTTTCAATGATCGTCAAACTGGGATTTACAGCTTTTCCAAAGAGTAAATATTACAATTTAATGATTTTCAATTTTCAAGGAAAACATCTTAACACCCTCCTGAATTTTTCACCAATGACGGATATAGGTGTCCGCAATAGATGTGCAATTTTTCAAGAAAATCAATAACCGTAATTTTCAATTTTTGGGCAAGCCGTAAACCCCACTTTGACGATCATCACAAGGAAAATGTCCTTAGATAAATTATCACAGACATAATGAAAGAGCTTAACACTCATTAGACATATAGCCAGGTGCTGACTATATGTCTCATGAGCACCCATGTACCTCAATATAAAACCGGTATAAGTATTGCTATATAATCATTCTTGGCTGCTGATATGATGTTAAACTGAAACTTGAGCGAAAATTGGCTCTGTGCAATATTTACACATTATATCTTATATTATAAGGCAAACTCGGATTTACGCGTCCTTCTGTATGTATGTATGTATGTATGTATGTATGTATGTATGTATGTTTGTTTGTTTGTATGTATGTTTGGTTGTCCGGCTAAAGGCTCCGAAACGGAACGCTTTAGCGATTTCGAAAAATTTACAAAACATTATTACGCTACGTCTAGGTCAACAAGACTATTTTCAGTTCGCAATTTTATTTAAACGCCGATATATGGCCATTTTAAATTTCTAGCAGTTTTCGGCGAGGCTATATCTCAATACCGTTCTCTTACACCATGGCCATAGTAAGGCCATTTGTCCACTTCACGCATGCTAATTAAATATGCAATCTTACGTCACACGTAGCATATAGGTCAACGCTCTGATTCGCAACCAATCACATTGACCGTTGATTTAACATCAGAAGTGGTTCCGCCCACGGAAGAATTTCTAGGTCATGATCGGACTTAAAAATTCGCCAATGCAACACTTTAGCTATACGAAATTTTTAACGAACGTTTTCATTTGAATTTCTATAGATCTCAACACAACTATATTTCAACTCAAAATTTACTTTAAATTCCGATATTTGGACATTTTAAGTTTCGATGTGATCATAGTTTCAATGCCACTGAATTCCAACTATGCAGGAGAATATATCACATAGAGTTGTACTTTAAACAATTTCAAGCCAGCGCGTAAATTCGCCAGAGGGACACACGAAAAATTTTCACATCGTTCAATTCAAATTCACGGGCGCTGACGAAGATGTCGTTAAATTCAAATACACGGGCGCTGACGAAGATGTCGTTAAATTCAAATACACGGGCGCTGACGAAGATGTCGTTAAATTCAAATACACGGGCGCTGACGAAGATGTCGTTAAATTCAAATACACGGGCGCTGACGAAGATGTCGTTAAATTCAAATACACGGTGGATACTTGGTGGATCATGTCGTTTTCTCGCGATACGTTAGGGTGTCCCAACAAAACCTTTTTGTCGAAAGTATTGGGTCTCACCAGCCAAAACATTGCTTTGGTAGATGACAATGTTTGTGGAAAATTTTCAGTTTTTGGATGCTATTTAGGGTCCCCAAAGGGTCCTAACGTTAGTTTTCATTTTTAGCGTAAAATGCTCGTTATTTGCACTTGTTTCAATCTACAATTTTGCAAGGCTGTTAGGGGTGTCCAGAAAATGATACATCGCAGAAACCAACCATTCCTTATTTTCCCCCAATTATTCTATTCATATTATGTTGTCTAGAAATATTTTTCACAGAATTTTAATATGTTATCCTGAGGTCCCTCAAAGCCCACGAACATACCCTACTTAAACTCCCAGAACTCAAGGCGCCCATGCTTGGGTCTTGGAATATCGGTCCATTGTTTATTTACTCTTATTAAAAAAAAATTAAAGAACAGTCCGATTTGGATGAACTTTTTATGGTTTGTTTGTCTCGACGAGAGCTACATCCGGGTAAAATATAGAACTAAATTCAGGGTCATTGGCGCCATATTTCTGGACATCCGAAAAAAATGAAAATTTTCCACAAACATTGTCATCTGCTGGTGAAACAGAAGACTTTCGACAAAAAGTGCTTTCTGGGACACCCTACGATACGTTTTTTGCTTTTTATTTTAACAAATCAATATTTTGGTCAAATTTTTAGGTATTCTGCTCAAATTTTCACTGTTATTTCTAATCTTGCATGTAGTTTATGTGCAAAATATTTCAAAGGAATTCAAAGGGGTGTGGTTTACACCTCTGGTTGATTTGATTTGGAATTACCCCAATTTATTTTGCGATGTCAAAATTGGACCATATCCGGTGGTCCGATTGTGGGAAACCTTTGATCTTCTACATACCAAATACTCTAGAAAAAACCCATAACATCTTTTCTTGCAATTTTTTGGGGTCAGGTAACATATCCATCCTACTAATAACTGTAACCGCTTAAGCAGAATCTCGTGATCTACCATATCAAAAGAAGAAGATACGTCAAAAAGTGCCACGATAGAGAAGTGAGACTGGTCAATAGCTACATATAAATCCGACAGAAGGGATAAGAGAGCAATTTCTGTGGAATGGTGACCCCTGAATCCAGATTGGGCTGCTGGCAGAAGCCCAGCTTGCTCAAAGTAGGGAAGAATCTGAAGTGAAACTAGTCTCTCAAGGGTCTTCGAGAGGAACGAAAGATTGAGGGATAGTAGGCCTATAACGGATAGCACTCTTGACTGCAGTGCTCACGGACCCGATTCGATTCCCGTAATGCCCCTTGGGATTAGCTCATGCCTTCATTCCCTCGATGGCAGCGAAAGTAGAATGAGCTTTCGCCTTGCATGGCTGCAACTTTGTTGACTTGTGTCTTATGCAATTTGTGTTTTCATGAATTGTTTAAACGTCATAACATGTATACACTGTTAAAGAAAAGGGTGGAGAACACATGGTAATTACCATCTTTAGATGGGCTGCATCCCACCCATAGATAGACAGCCGTTTCCGGGATGGAAATTACAACCAAGCGTGTGATGGGTTATGTTAAACCTGACCAGGAGTGGAATATAACACGAGTTAGATCTAATGCACGCATCAGATGCGCCCAAGAGGCTGTGTATGTATACGTCCCTGACATCACCCGGCCGTTAAGGAATTAGTCTCAGGCTGCGACATCTGCACTCATTATCAGACGAAGACCCAGAAACAGCCACCCGCCCCATGGGATAAAGTCGGTATCGACAATCATCAGGCCCAACGTTTGGTGTGGCAGAATCCGCTGGGAATTCTCGGCAAACACTTCTTCAGCGCGATACCCCAAGTAGGCCCCTAATGGCAAAGGAGAATTGGCCGTTAAGCTTGATGACCAAGGCCAAACGAAGAGGGAATGAACCCATTTCTAACGCTCTGGCCTGGAGGAATACCCATCCGAGCAACTGGGCCAAATATACACACATATTATACGACATCTGGATATTGCAGCCCTATGCGCTCGGAGCCGTATAGCCTGTATACAGCTATAGATGTGTTAGCAATAAAGCAGTATTAAAATACCTTAGGCCTACGTCTAATCTCAGAGTTTAGAAATAAGTTTTTGAAAGCGTGATTCTTCAAGTATTCTTGTAATTAAAATTATGATTGAGGTCTCGAACTCAAACGTTGGAGCGTATGCCTATAAAGAGGCGTTATTTTCAACCATCCGGAAACCGGTTTCAAGCAGAATAAGGCAACTTGCAGACATTGCTGTACGCTCAACTAAGAGATCTACAACGAATGCACACAGCACAGTGAGTTTTACTTTTTACTGATATAGTGCAAATACCATATTATACCTGACGTTGATTAATACATTGACTTACGAGTTATCTCGTAGTACAATAGGCCTACATAGTGCTACACACAAACACTGGTTCACGCCAAGTAATTCTGATTATGATGACGGTGGCAGTGGTGGTGGAGATGACGATGATGATCATCATGGTGGTGATGATGATGATGATGATGGTGATGATGATGGTGGAGGTGGTGATGATGACGATTATGATGATGATGGTGATGATGATGATGATGATGATGATGATTATGATGGTGATGATGATAATGGTGTTGATGATGGTGATGATGATGATGACGATGATGCTGATGGTGGTGGTGTTTATGATAACGATGATGCTAATGATGATGATGATGATGATGATGCTGATGTTGATGGTGGTGGTGATGATGGCGATGATGATGGTGGTGGTGACGATGGTGATGATGACGGTGGTGATGATGACGATAGTGATGATGATGATGATGATGATGATGAAGGTAGTGGTGATGCTGATGGTGGTGATGATGATGATGGTGGTGGTGGTGGTGGTGGTGATGGTGGCGGTGGTGATGATGATGGTGATGATGTTTATGGTGGTGATGATGATGATAGTGATGACGATGATGATGATGACGATGATGATGATGATAGTGGTGGCGCTGATGATGGTGGTGGTGATGATGATGATGGTGGTGGTGGTGGTGGTGGTGATGGTGGCGGTGGTGATGATGATGGTGATGATGTTTATGGTGGTGATGATGATGATAGTGATGACCATGATGATGATGACGATGATGATGATGATAGTGGTGGCGCTGATGATGGTGGTGGCAATGATGATGATGATGGTGGTGGTGGTGGTGGTGGTGATGGTGGCGGTGGTGATGATGATGGTGATGATGTTTATGGTGGTGATGATGATGATAGTGATGACGATGATGATGATGATGATGATGATGATGATGATGATAGTGGTGGCGCTGATGATGGTGGTGGCAATGATGATGATGATGGTGGTGGTAGTGATGATGTTGATGATGATGATGATGGTGATGATCATGATGGTGATGATGTTGGTGGTGGTGATGATGATGATGGATGGTGATGATGATGATGGATGGTGATGATGATGATGATGGTGATGATGAGTACGATGATGATGGTGGTGGTGATGAAGATGATGGGGGTTGTGGTGATTATCAGGAAAGGGCCAATCCGGCGACAGGCCCCCATTTGATATTTGCTAAGTACGTCGCCCCCCCCCCCACCAAGAAGTAGATAATCTCTAGGTTTACATGATGATAATGGCTTGGCGTGTTGGTAAAAAGGGTGGTGGCGGTCAATGTGTCAGGTTTTATAAAATTGCGAATTTCTTTGTATTTTGGTGTTGGACTAGGACTCGGACTCTATCTTTGTGACTCGGACTCAGCTTTTTGTATTCGAATACATCACTGATTGGTGTAGTAAATTAATGTAGGACTGTGTTCAGATAAGTTTATATGTAAAGCAATATAGCCAAATGACATTCCATCCGAGCACCCACCCACCTACCCATCCATTTATCAGTCCATCCATCCATCCATCCATCCATCCATCAATCCGTCCATCTCTTCATACATGCATATCTCCAACTATCTATCCAGTCCATCCATCCATCCATCCATCCATCCATCCATCCATCCACTCATTTAACCTAACATCTGTCATCCATCCATCTGCCCATTAATCCATGCATCGCATCCATCCATCCCACCCATCCCATCCATCCATCTATCCATCCATCCATCCATCCATCCATCCATCCATCCATCCATTCATCCATCCATCCATCCATCCATCCACCCATCCATCCATCCATCCATCCATCCACCCATCCATCCATCCATCTATCCTTCCATCCATCAATCCATTCATCCATCAATCCATCGATCCATCTGTCCATCCATCCACTCATTAAACTATCAATTCGTCCATCAACCATCCAGCCATCCATTAATCCATCCATCCAGCCATTCATTCATCAATCCATCCATCGATCCATCCATCTACCCATCCATCCATATTCATCCACCCCATCCGTGAATTCTTTCATCCATCCATCCATCCATCCATCCTTCCATCCATCCACCTGTCCATCCATCCATCCATCCATCGATCCATCCATCCATCTATCCTTCCCATCCATCAACTATTCATCCATCATATCCATCATCCATCTGTCCATCCATACACTCATTAACTATCAATTCGTCCATCAATCCATCCAGCCATCCATTAATCCATCTCCCCATTAATCCACGCATCCATCAATCCATCCATCCATCCAGCCATCCATCCATCCATCCATCTACCCATCCATCCATCCACCCATCCGTACATCCTTTCATCCATCCATCCATCCTTCCATACATCCATCTATCCATCCATTCATCCATGAATTAATCCATCTATCCATCCATCCATCCATCCATCCATCCATCCTTCCATATCAATCCATTCATCCATCAATCCATCGGTCCATCTGTCCATCCATCCACTCATTAACCTATCAATTCGTCCATCAATCCATCCAGCTATCCATTAATTCATCTCCCCATTAATCCATGCATCCATTAATCCATCCATCCATCCCTCCATCCAGCTATTCATTCATCCATCCATTCATCCATCCATCCATCCATCCATCCATTCATCCATCTCTCCATCCATAGTCACTCACCGCCTATAGTCACCCACCCATCCATGTTATTTTATTTTATTTTTACGTTTGTATTGTTTCCATTTCAGGCAGCAGTAACCGTAGTAATGATGTACTACGTTTTCGATGTGCAGTATCCTTCGGAACTTGCAAATACGTGCAATTTTCTCCATAGCGGTTTGGGTTGACTTGCTCCGAAAAGGAAAAATTCGTCCAGCTATTCAAAGAAACTTAAACTTGCTGCTTAAAGGATTGCATTGATGTATTTTCTGGCCCACTTCATCAGGAAGGACTGTATTTTCTGGCCCACTTCATCAGGAAGGACTGTATTTTCTGGCCCACTTCATCAGGAACGACTATAATTACTGGCTCACTTCATCAGGACCATACTGTATTTCCTGGCTCACTTCAAAGGTCAAATGAGGTCATCGGCAGCTGGACTTACATTGTTTTACAAGGCCAAAGCTAAATTATTATTCATTAGGCGCATATTATTTTGTGCTACTGAATTTACACTTAGGCAGGAATGCAGAGCCCCGCTAGCCAATTTTGCATGGCCACTCCTTCTACACATATCCTTTAAACGTGGAAGCCAATGTACCTACGGTTTGCTCTTGCAGCCAATGAGAGTACACACCTGGCCATTTTCGCAATGGATATTTAGTACTTGCAATTTGTTTTTGGAGGCTACAAGCTTTTACTCTTATGCGCCAAACCCTTGTAAGTATCTTAAATTATAGAAAAAGGGAGTGAATTAGGATTAACTAGGGTTACCTAGGTTTCGTTAGGGTTCACATAAGGAAGTGTTGAGTGAGTTCACAGACACTGACAAGCCATTGTATTTAGCTTCAATTATAGAAAAAAGGGACTGAAATAGAGCGCTCAAGCTTTTTTCACTTCTCATCAAGTATTTATTATGCACACTAAGCACTTTTGAGCAACACGCTTTTACTATCTAGAATTAAAGTTAGCAACTTGCGTTTTCTCTAGACAAGAGGCGGCTGAGTCGACTTGCAATTTTGAAAGACGGCATAGAGCTCGTGATATTCAACTATGCAAAGCAAACAGTTGTCTTTGCTCGAAGATGCTCTGTTTAGTTTTCATGAGACCATGATTGTAATTTCATTCAATCGTTTTTAGGTGCGTAAACCATTCATCAACTGGAGCTTAAAGCTGGAAAAGTCAAATTCGATGAGCTTCTTTATCATGCTCGTGGACGTTTTTAACTTAAAGGTAGTTATATTTCAAATTAGAGAATAACAGCCATATAAATTTTTTTTTTTTTCTTAACTTGAGTTCTGCTTCTTTTAAATTTTTTCTTAACGTGAACTCTACATCATTTAAATTGTTCTTAACTTGTGCTTTGCATCCGTTAAATTTTTCTTAACTTGCAATTTGCTTCTCTTAAAATTTTTCTTAACTTGAGTACTGCTTCTTTTAAATTTTTCTTAACTTGAACTCTACATCATTTAAATTGTTCTTAACTTGTGCTTTGCATCCGTTAAATTTTTCTTAACTTGCAATTTGCTTCTCTTAAAATTTTTCTTAACTTGAGTTCTGCTTCTTTTAAATTTTTCCTAACTTGAACTCTACATCATTTAAATTTTTCTTAACTTGTGCTTTTTCTTATATTGTACTTTGCATCCATTAAATTTTTCTTTACTAGCAGTTTGCTTCTCTTAAAATTTTTCTTAACTTGAGTTCAGCTTCTTTTAATTTTTTCTTAACTTGAGTTCTGCTTCTTTTAAATTTTTCCTAACTTGAACTCTACATCATTTAAATTGTTCTTAACTTGTGCTTTTTCTTATCTTGTACTTTGCATCCGTTAAATTTTTCTTAACTTACAGTTTGCTTCTCTTAAAATTTTTTTTTCTTAACTTGCAGTTTGCTTCTCTTAAAATTTTTCTTAACTTGAGCTCTACATCATTTACATTTTTCGTAACTTGTGCTTTTTCTTATCTTGTACTTTGCATCCGTTAAATATTTTCATAACTTGCAGTTTGCTTCGTTTAAATTTTTTCTTAGCGTGAGGATTTTCTTAAATTGAACTCTGCATAGTTTAAATTTTTATTAACTTGTGCTTTTTCATAAGTTGTGCTCTACAGCATTTTTCATAACTTGAGTTCGGCATCTTTTAAAGTTTTCTTATCTTGTGGTTTTTCAGAACTTGAGTTCTGCATCATTTAAATTTTTCATAGCTTGAGCTCTGCTTCTTTTAAATTTTTTCTTAACTTGTGCTCTACAGCAATTTTTCATAACTTGTATTCCGCATCTTTAAAATTTTCCTAACTTGTGGTTTTTCATAGCTCGAGTTCGGCATCTTTAAAATTTTTCTTAACTTGTACATTGCAATGTTTGAATTTGTTCATAACTTGTAATTTGTATCGTTTATAGTTCAGACATTGTACATTCCAACGAATAGGTTTCTTCAAGCGGGTTATTCTGATTAGCAATTTTCTTTTACAGATGGAGCGAGAGAGGCAGTTAAGCATTTTGGCTGGGAGTGTGGGAGGCAGAGAGGGCGAAAGTGAGACATACTCACTGTAATTGACAATTTTAACCGACTCGAATACAAGTGGAATGACTATTTTCGCATGGCAAGAAGGACAGTAGGCTAACTAGTTTTGGGAAGAGACGTGTAAAACAAGACTGTTTAACAGAGGAATTTTGTAGCAAAGTTTAGCAGAGTCGCATGATCTTACCTAAAATTACAATTACATAGGCTACGACGCATAGAAGTGTGAGTGCTCTCCACTCACTGTGAATTTATGTCATTTAGAATTCAATGCAAAGCAGTACTATAACTCTTTCATATCGTTTCTGAAATACATCCAGCATCATTATTATTATTATTAAGCGTACGCAGTTGAGGAGTTTTGCTGAGTCTGCTCTCTATAACTCGCCACCAAGAATGAATGAACTCACACCGTTTGTTTCGACAGAAACATAAAACCTCATCTTCATCTATTCAGAAGTTGCCACATTAGAATTTATATCAGATTTTTAAAGTGTATGAGGTTGTCTTTACAACCTGTGACAATGTAGAACTCAAAACGCTGTGAAATTTGTATGCGTCGCAAATAGCTGATGGCATAGTATAAGACTTTGCCATAGTTTCTGAAAAAGCACAAGTTAATAAAAATTTAAACTATGCAGAGTTCAATTTAAGAAAATCCTCACGCTAAGAAAAAATTTAAACGAAGCAAACTGCAAGTTATGAAAATATTTAACGGATGCAAAGTACAAGATAAGAAAAAGCACAAGTTACGAAAAATGTAAATGATGTAGAGCTCAAGTTAAGAAAAATTTTAAGAGAAGCAAACTGCAAGTTAAGAAAAAAAAATTTTAAGAGAAGCAAACTGTAAGTTAAGAAAAATTTAACGGATGCAAAGTACAAGATAAGAAAAAGCACAAGTTAAGAACAATTTAAATGATGTAGAGTTCAAGTTAGGAAAAATTTAAAAGAAGCAGAACTCAAGTTAAGAAAAAATTAAAAGAAGCTGAACTCAAGTTAAGAAAAATTTTAAGAGAAGCAAACTGCTAGTAAAGAAAAATTTAATGGATGCAAAGTACAATATAAGAAAAAGCACAAGTTAAGAAAAATTTAAATGATGTAGAGTTCAAGTTAGGAAAAATTTAAAAGAAGCAGAACTCAAGTTAAGAAAAATTTTAAGAGAAGCAAATTGCAAGTTAAGAAAAATTTAACGGATGCAAAGCACAAGTTAAGAACAATTTAAATGATGTAGAGTTCAAGTTAAGAAAAATTTAAAAGAAGCAGTACTCAAGTTAAGAAAAATTTTAAGAGAAGCAAATTGCAAGTTAAGAAAAATTTAACGGATGCAAAGCACAAGTTAAGAACAATTTAAATGATGTAGAGTTCACGTTAAGAAAAAATTTAAAAGAAGCAGAACTCAAGTTAAGAAAAAAAAAAAAATTTATATGGCTGTTATTCTCTAATTTGAAATATAACTACCTTTAAGTTAAAAACGTCCACGAGCATGATAAAGAAGCTCATCGAATTTGACTTTTCCAGCTTTAAGCTCCAGTTGATGAATGGTTTACGCACCTAAAAACGATTGAATGAAATTACAATCATGGTCTCATGAAAACTAAACAGAGCATCTTCGAGCAAAGACAACTGTTTGCTTTGCATAGTTGAATATCACGAGCTCTATGCCGTCTTTCAAAATTGCAAGTCGACTCAGCCGCCTCTTGTCTAGAGAAAACGCAAGTTGCTAACTTTAATTCTAGATAGTAAAAGCGTGTTGCTCAAAAGTGCTTAGTGTGCATAATAAATACTTGATGAGAAGTGAAAAAAGCTTGAGCGCTCTATTTCAGTCCCTTTTTTCTATAATTGAAGCTAAATACAATGGCTTGTCAGTGTCTGTGAACTCACTCAACACTTCCTTATGTGAACCCTAACGAAACCTAGGTAACCCTAGTTAATCCTAATTCACTCCCTTTTTCTATAATTTAAGATACTTACAAGGGTTTGGCGCATAAGAGTAAAAGCTTGTAGCCTCCAAAAACAAATTGCAAGTACTAAATATCCATTGCGAAAATGGCCAGGTGTGTACTCTCATTGGCTGCAAGAGCAAACCGTAGGTACATTGGCTTCCACGTTTAAAGGATATGTGTAGAAGGAGTGGCCATGCAAAATTGGCTAGCGGGGCTCTGCATTCCTGCCTAAGTGTAAATTCAGTAGCACAAAATAATATGCGCCTAATGAATAATAATTTAGCTTTGGCCTTGTAAAACAATGTAAGTCCAGCTGCCGATGACCTCATTTGACCTTTGAAGTGAGCCAGGAAATACAGTATGGTCCTGATGAAGTGAGCCAGTAATTATAGTCGTTCCTGATGAAGTGGGCCAGAAAATACAGTCCTTCCTGATGAAGTGGGCCAGAAAATACAGTCCTTCCTGATGAAGTGGGCCAGAAAATACAGTCCTTCCTGATGAGGTGGGCTAGAAAATACAGTCCTTCCTGATGAAGTGGGCTAGAAAATACACTTATTCCACTACTGTAAAGTATTATTAAATGCATGGTTTATTCATTTTAATACCATAACCACCATTTGTGGTTAGCCTACTGTTAGTCGTAGTTAGTCATAACTGTTAGTCATAAGTGTTAGTTATCGGTGAATTTTTTATGTTGTCCCTTAAATGGACTTTTTAAAAATATATAGGGCCTATGCTCTTATTTGAATGCAGCAACCGATTTTGAGAGTGGAATACGGTCTATAAACCGTTATTCAAAGCCTTTGTTGCACTCCTCATTGTAAATTGTTTGAAAAGTGGTCCTATTAAGCGGAGTCTCTGTCCGTTCTTCACTGCTGTTTGTATATCAAAATGTCTTATTTATTGTGATTGTGATGGTTATTTCTAGTTATTAGGCCTACATTAGGTCAATCAAATGAATAAACAATAACTTATACTTAGGAAATTTACTGTTTTAGGTCTGTTCTGAGTGAAGATAATTTCTGAAATTTGTTTAGTGAACAAACCAAATAACTGGCAAGGTTCGCGAATAATTTTAATCAATAGTAACATGGAAGAGTGTATTTAAAGATCTTCTTTTGTTAGAAATGATATCTGAAACAAACTTCACAATTCTTCAAAATCACTAGTAATGTCGGAAAGCATTTCTTCCAAGCATTCATTTGCAAATTCCACTGGAAATGCAACACAGGAAGAGATGCAGAGTTCTAAGCTACATCAGAGATCATATGCCCCGGACAGTCATAGCCGTTTCAAAGAAAAGACATACGAATGCGAGCTATGCAATAAATGTTTTAAGTATGGCTTCAGACTAAACAGGCACATGAAAATCCATACTCGAGAAAAAGCATACTTTTGTCAGGTGTGTAATAAAACATTTCCGTACTCTTCAATTCTGAAAATACACTCTAGAACTCATACTGGAGAAAAACCATATCAATGCCAGTTATGCAAGAAATCCTTCGCCCAACCGTTTCATCTGGAGATACACAATAGACGCCATACTGGAGAGAGGCCTTACCAATGCCAGTTGTGCAAAAGCAGGTTTTGCCAGGCTGGCCATCTGAAAGATCATGAAAAAATTCATAGCGGAGATAAACCGTACAAATGTCAGTTGTGTCAATATATAAGTAATAGTAAAAGTAATCTAAAGAGTCACATCAGAACACATACGGGGGAGAAGCCATATGTTTGCAACGTATGTCAGAAAGCATGCTCATCCTCTTCAGATCTCAGAAGTCATGAAAAAGTCCACTCGGGAGAAAAGCCATACCTTTGCCAGATGTGCTACAAAACATTCTCCCACTCTTCTAGTCTGAAAGGCCATATAAGAATTCATACCGGAGAAAAGCCGTACAAATGTCAGATGTGCACAAGAAAATATTCCCGTTCTTCCGGGCTAACATATCATGTTCGAACCCATACTGGAGAGAAACCTTTTAAATGCGAGATATGTAAGAAACTATTTCATGATTCTTCCACTCTACGGAATCATATTAGAATCCATACGGGAGAGAAGCCTTTCCAGTGCCGGGTGTGTCAACAAGGATTTAAAAGCTCCTCCATGCTAAAAAGACATGCTACAATTCATACTGGAGAAAAGCCATACCTTTGCCAGATATGTCAGAAAACATTTGCACTTGCTGCACATCTGAGAAGTCATGGAAGCACCCACTCCGGAGATAAACCACACCTTTGCCAGGTATGTAAGAAAACGTTCTCATGCAGTTCAACTCTGAGAAAGCATGGAAAAACCCATTCCGGAGAGAAACCATACCTCTGCCAGGTATGTCAGAAAACATTCTCACAGTTTTCAAATCTGAAAACACATGTAAGAATGCACATAGGAGAGAAACCATTTCTGTGTCATGTTTGTCAAAAAAATTTTCTCATTCTTCAAATCTGAGACATCATGAGAAAACCCATTCTGTGGAGAAACCATTTGTTTCGTGTTGGTAAAAGACTTTTTCCAAATGAAAAAATCATGTTAGAATCTATTCTTGGAGAAAAGTAAAACCATTTCCAGTTGTGCCAGAGAAAATTCTCACGCAATTCAGTTATGTGGGTTAACAAAACCCATACTAGACTAGAACCACAAAACAGATAATTTAGTCATCCAAATAGAAAAATAATAAACTCTTTGACATTCAGGAAACATTCGCATGCAGTTCAAAACTGACAATATTTAGGTCTACATAAAAAACTCATTCTGGAGACACACTACGACTTTGTCAGGCTTTTAAAATCTTTTCTCAGATCCTCAAGTCTACAGAATCATGTTAGAATCATCCGTACCAGTTCCAGTTATGCCAGAAAGCATTCTGCAGCTTCACAAGGGAACCCAATTTAAAAACCTGAGGAAGTCTTAATAAATGAACAATTTTCTATCTGCTGAGAGTGGAAAATCGTTTAAGGGAATTATTTTGGGTGCTGAATAGGTGGTGATGTATATTTAGTCTTGAGAAAGAATTGTTGAGTACGGTAATTGTAGCCATAGATTTACAACTCCCAGTGTTTGTGACACAGTGCAAGGAGAATAACGTGTCGACCACGAAATATTTTGACCGGGTAATGCAAACTAAGAATCTTCGCAATTACACTTGATCCAAAGAAATTATCTGAAATAATTATGGGAAACTTTCCTTTGATAATCGAAGAATCTGGATACGAAGCAGGAAGCAGAATTGTTAAGTTGATGAATGCGTAAATAATACACATGAGTGAATTTATGCCCATTGATATTATGTTGTATCCAAGGTAGAACTTTACTCAAAAAAAGTTACGGTAAACCCTTAGGACCTGTTGATCATGTTTCTGATGTTTTAGGAACACTTTTACTTGATGGCGTGTGCACGATTAAGTAGGCTCTGTTTGAAGAAAGTTTTTCATGGTTTTTTACTCATATTTTTTGTTGTTTTTACTAATTTCTCTCACGAACAAGAATCTTTTTCTTATTTGCTTATTTTTATTCTCTGGCTTATTGTTTTCCTACTCTTAAGCAGTGAATCATAAATAATGATGTTTGACTATAGACACTTCAGAACTTACTGGTTGGGTACGTTTTGCATTTTGAAAAAAATTAGTTCGATTACGGTGGACAAATCAACCACATTGATCTGTTCTTTTATTTTTGTTTAACGATACTTTTCCACTGATCAAAGATGCTGTTAGTAGTTTTGTTGTTTTCTTCACTCGCTTAAAACTTACACCCACCCCCACTCTTAAGCTGTTATTGTAGATTAAGGCACTCTCAAGATTCTTTAAGCGAAGAGTTTATTCAAAATCAGCAGCAATATTACAATTCAACGGTCTTGGTAAATAAGGGGTCGTCCATTAATTATGTCAACAAAATAGGGGAGGGGGTTTGGAAAAGTTTGACAGTTGTTGACAAGGGGGTGGGGTTCGGTAAAATTTGACGTCAACAAATTTTTTTTCCAATGAATCAACACAGACCCTTCAAAATGGTAGCGAAAACATTAAGTAATGCTAAAAATTTATAAAGTGCTTAATGTTTAATACTACTAAAAAGCTGGTAATAAACTAAACTCATATATTTTGAAATTCGAGATTGAATTTTTTAGTGTAAAACAATTTGAAAAAATGATTCTACATGTATTGAGCCATTGTGTTTCTTTTTGAGAAATACAAAAACCATAACTTTTGCGACCATCTTCAATGGAACCCCCACCCCGAAATCTTAAATTTGAACAAAGTGAGTCTAAACAATTGCTTTTGTATTTGAGACATATTTTCACACATTCTGCATCCTTAAAATATCGCTTTAAAGTTTATATATTATCGTATCTGGAATGTATTTAGAATTTTTCAATTGGTGTAGTTGTCTACTGTTTTATAATTAAGTAAGCAAGTAAATGAGTGTTAAGTTTTCTAAAATAAGCATAAAGCATTAGGCCAATTAAATGCATTATTTTACTCGACCCTTTGGATATTGGCCTAGAACCGATTAAAAACCTACCACTTTGAAACGGTGGGTGATATGCCATAGTAACATATGGTAACTGCCTTTTTTTAATCAGAACGATAGTGAGAACCCGTATCTTCCATTGACATGTCTGGACAACCCTTCTGCCACGACGCAGCGCTTGTGAATAGGATAAGTCAAGACCCACCTGTTCAGTTCTTAGCGCTTTTACCTGGTTCCGAAAATGCGCCTTAAAAATCCATATACATACATACAAAGTGGTGTCCTGCGCTCAGCTTTAGAGTTTGCAGTAACGCTTTAGGAATTTGGAGATTATAGTGACGATTACGTTGGCCTACGATACGAGGTAAGCACTGTAGGCAGGTCTAACTATTGAAAACAACCAATAACTATAATCGATCCGAATCGAATTCGTGCTCCAGCAAAAAGAAATCCAGCTACCACAAGACCGTGATTTCTGCGGAAGCCCGCAACACACATGTCGTATATACTCAACGTAAGGTTTAGCATTTTTCAAATTGCATATCCACCGTTGGCTGCCTCTCAAGTCTTACGGACAGATCTTCTCAATGTTGACCTGATTACGGTTGTATTTTTGACACAATTGGTTGTCATTAGACAACGGCGGGATAGAAAGTTACTAATTAGTATTAATGATTTAAATAATTTGGAGAATAATCTTAGTAATTATCAAACAGAAGTGTCCAATTAGTTGACATCGAACTGCGGCCTTGAAACGTCCAACAGAACTTACTCAACAGAAATGATATCATGATCAAAACAGTAGTATCGTATCGTATGTGAGAATTCATTAAACTTCTCTTACAGTGCTAGCTATTCAGAGGCGCTCTCAGCTTCACAGCCCCGAGGAAATAAGAAAGACTTCAAGCAGCAGAGGGATGAGAATGTGACCCCGACCAAAATCTTACTACGGATTGAGGGGTCATTCCACATAGAAGGGCTCCGATGGCAAAGGCACTGTGTTAGACCATGGCAGACCTTACCCGGAGAACTAGGAGATCCAGTCGATCCGCAACCCGGAGAGGGCAGGAAGAGATAGGCCTAGACCTAGCGGAGAGAGGTTATTATTAGATTTATCACTAGTACTGTAGATATTATTAAAAAGCAAAGTGAAAATACAGTAGGCCTACGTGTGACGTATTTAAGAATCAGGAAGTAGGGACCATTAAATTCCAGCCCGTGTTGACCACTTCGTTATAGCAACAAATGTATAGACGTACATGTACTCAGAGATAAACAGTAAGTCCAGTAGATAAGGGAAACATGCAGTGTTCACGTAGACGCCTGAGACTTCACCCACTTAATAATAATTCGTTATGTTGGACGTTTCTATTTCGTGTTGTCAAGGCAAGTGATCAGTCTTTGCTCCGATTAAGTCGTCAACTTGAACTTTATTCTAGCTAAGTTCGGGTTTCTACGCTTCTATATTTAACCCAAGAGTTATAGAGGTTACAAATCGCTTGAGGACAAATTGCGTCGTTATTAATTTTATTGACTGCTCAGTTTCATCACTGGGCTCTGGTGAAGTTGAATTCTTGCGACCGTGGTTTGCGCAGTTACTTTTCAGCTACGGAACTGTCGATCAGGTGGGTTGTTCTGTATTGTTTGTAAACTGGAAAGATTTAAAACAGACAGCCTTCTGCTTCTCTGAGCCTTGAGACTAATTAAACTGCGAAATTTGCCATTAATAGCGAAACTCCGCCATTGCCTGAGCTCTGGTAGTGCCAGTCTCAAACATGGAAGGAGGAGGAGGGCGACGTCAACGGTCCTGGCTGTCATAAGATGCCGTTAAACACTGAAAACTACTAATTTCCAGCATTTAACGACGCCTGACGACTACTTCCAGGGTGTTTTACGTCGACTTAGTTAACCATTTAAATCTTAGACTACTCCAGAGTCTGTGACCGTCCCTCTGTCCGCCTGCCTGTAAAGCGGATGCTGGTGATTACAAAATGAAAAAAAACTAGAATGTCTTGACTTTTGATTCAAATTTAGCTGAGAACACAACCATAATGGGCGCCGACTTAAGCAGGCTTCAAGACAGGATTCCGGTGGGTAAGACGAAACGAACTGGAACTGTCAATAGAAACAACTGTTACTCGCCTACTCCCCACAGCTTCGCCGATTCGGAAGTGAATTCGTACCCAGGTACCAACTCCTCAAGTGGTCAGTACGTTGAACTCCCAGCTGAGAAGACTCCGCCGCCTGTTCCGCCGCGGCCCAAGCCGACGGGTATGACGAAACAAGCTAGAGTTCTCAATAAAAAATTCTCGCCCGCTCCCCGCAGCTTCGCCGATTCGGAAGTGTATTCGTTCCCAGATACCAACTCCTCAAGTGGTCAGTACGATGAACTCCCAGCTGAGAAGACTCCGCCGCCTGTTCCGCCGCGGCCCAAGCCGCCAGCAGTTTATGTTCGAAATGAATCAAGTGGTAGGTAATCCACTGAATACTGATAAAGTAAAACGCAACAACTATAGCATCATCGCTGTCATCTGTATATATATTACTTCGTCGTCATCGTCGTCGTCGTCGTCATCGTCGTCGTCGTTGTCATCGTCAAATCATCAACACCAGCATATTTCGAATCGCCCTTATCTTGGTTATCGCTTGTCGATAATACGCCACAATTACCCAAACGCATGCTTTTGTGGCGGTTGCACTGGAGTCCAGCGGTGCTTGGAGCTCAGAAGGATTGAATTTTGTGAATCTCGGACGAAGGTTTACGGATGCAACCCATGACACCCTCGAAACCAGCTACCTATTCCACAGACTCTCGGTAGCTGTAAAACGCGGGAACGCCATCTGTTTTTCCTCGACCTTACCATGCTAAATTGCTCACTTTGTTATAATAATAATAATAATAATAATAATAATAATAATAATAATAATAATAATAATAATAATAATAATAACAAGTAATAAAAATAATAGCAAGTAATAATGATAATAATAATAATAACAAGTAATACTACTACTACTACTACTACTACTACTACTACTACTACTACTACTACTACTACTACTACTACTACTACATTACTACTACTACTACTACTACTACTACTACTACTACTACTACTACTACTACTACTACTACTACTACTACTACTACTACTACTACTACTACTACTACTACTATCACTACTACTACTACACTACTACTACTACTACTACTACTACTACTACTACTACTACTACTACTACTACTACTACTACTACTACTACTACTACTACTACTACTACTACTACTACTAGGGCCTACTACTACTACTACTACCACTACATAATCACTACAACTACTATTAATACTACTACGATTACCACTACTACTCGGTTTTAATCTATTTGAGCGAGGTGACTTGTGTGGGCGATCGTTTGTCAATGGAAGGGTGAAATATGCTGAGCCTATGTTACTGGACGAATGCTTTTCTTAAATTCCCAGAAGAAGTGGGTCAACGTCGGATAAATACCCATTCTCCAACTCTGATCCTATGTGTATGCACTGGCTTTAGATCGAGAATTACTGGTCTTGAGCGAGCGCATAATAACTGCCATAATTGCATTAAATATATTAAATCAATTTTATTATTGAATCATTCTGATAGTCCAGCGCTTATTATGTTCCTGATTTCAGAAGACAATCATGATTACCTTGAACCAAGGAAAGCATTTGCATTGCCTCAATCGAGTGAGCATTGAAATCTTCATGAACAATCGCATTACACATTAGAAACATCTTTAAAACAAGAGCATAAAACGGCATCACATCTGTTTATCATTATCATCATTACCAGCAAATTCTGATAGACACATTTGATCTCATAGTCACTCTGATAATGCAGTGTCTAATGCATTCTTAATTTCAGATAAAGCGGTTAGAAGGCCTATCTATTGCATTCCAAAAACTGGTAAGGGTTGAATTCTACATTGTCGTCAAAGGAATCACAACAAAACAATGGTTTCAACAATTCGATGACTTATTCTTTGTAGCAATTTCACTCAAATCTCAGATAACTTATTTTCTATTATTTAAATATTAATTTACTATATCGTTAAATAATCCAGGTCATTAGGCATGCAAAAACAGCACTCTGGCAATTAAAGATAGATATCACATTAATTAATTAATTCATTCATTCATTCCGAGCAATTATATAGGGCCTCTTCAAGAAGCTACTCAGAAGCGCTCCCGGCCCACCTACGACTAAAGAGAAAAGACTTGAGGACTTGTAGAATCCTGTCGGATGGTTCACAAGTAATGAGCGGAGCTTAAGCGGGAGGTCATTCCAGATGGAATGTGTGGCAGGTCTATGTAGATCGCCATTGGACATTAGATGCTAGTAGGCCACGCCCACAGCGATCCAACCGTGTGCTATCATATACAGACCACTGACACTAACACGTCGCATTCGGTATAGAGGCATACGGACTGATAGGCCGTTAGTGTGTATATTAATAGTAATAATAAAGTAAAGTAACAACACGCTTTATCACCTTACATGGTGTCAGAAGCGGGATGTGTCAGAGACTAAGAACCGACGCACTACAATAAGTCAATAAGCTAAATATCAGTTAATTAGCACGATAAGCTAAGTCTTACGGATTCTGAATCGAATAAAAGGTGAAAGCTATGTCATCCTTCGAACACGACGAGGCCATGTCCCACAACCGAAAAAGCACGGCGCTGTTTAATAGCCAAGCGTGCCCGTGGAACTAGGAGCTCATCCCTCGTCGTAGAACGAAGCGCCCGACGCGCTGCAACGTCGGACACTGGGCGGCAAAGATCACGCAAGTAAGATGGAGCACAGCCAAGAACGCAGCGAGAAACTACAGCAGCAGTGTGGTATGAGATCCGCTGAGAGATAGGCAGCCAATGCAACACATCACGTATGTACGCAGAGACAGGAGAGAACTTAGGAAGTCGTCCAATGAGACGAGCAGCCGAGCGTAGAACTCGATCTAGTCGCCCCAGAACCCCAAGAGGAAGGCCAGCAAGTAGGGAGCAACAGTTGTCAATTCGACTGGTAACAAAGGCGTGAACAAGGACCACGACCGCATCGTGAGAGAGAGAGAGAGAGAGAGAGAGAGAGAGAGAGAGAGAGAGAGAGAGAGAGAGAGAGAGAGAGAGAGAGAGAGAGAGAGAGCTGATGAAAGCTGATAATAACAACTCCGTGCAATCAGGTTCAAATGTTGAGACAAAGTAAGCTCAGAGTCAAGAGTAAGTCCAAGATCACGAACTGTGAGGGAACAGGTTATTTGAGGAAAGAGCAAGGTAAGTTGGGAAAAGTCGATACCCTGAAGTTGCCTACGGCCACCCAGCCAAATAAGTTGTGTTTTTGGAGCCAGTTGTTAGCCTTCTGAGATCCGTTTTCAGCTATTTGCGAACGTTTGTTTCAAACACAAAACTGTAAAAAGGTTCAATGTTTAATTATATTTTAAATTTTTCAGGTTATCGACTAGTTTGGATAAAAAAATAAAACTGCGGAAAAAATAATAGCCATTCATTGTTAAAAACCAAGATGATAAGTAATTTTTTTAAATATTTGCGAAATCCGGGGACGAAAATGCTCCCTTCCCCTCCGGACGCCCATGTTTTGGGTTAGGGCCCCGGATGTCTTAATGCGGCGTTTGGCTTAGGGCCCCCGGAAGTCTTAATCCGGCCCTGAGCGAATGCATTGATTATCCAATGTGTTGTTTCTATTACTATCTATAGGGAATTAATTAATAACTTTTAGCTAATTATTGCGGCACTTTATTGTTAAATAATCGCGACACGTTGAGTTATAATAATACTTATTTTGTCGTGCAACGGCCTTGACCGAGCTCTGATGCACGCCAGCTAACGAGGTGTCACGTGATCTGAACGATGAGGGGTGCAGCCAATGAGGCTGAAGGAAACTCAAAAATCAAAAACAACCGCGGAAGGGAAAACATTCGAATAAGTGAATCAAATCGAAGGAACGTTCGTATAGGCCTATCGGTGGCTGTGGTAACTGAATTTACGAAGAAATTATGCATCTTTAATGAGGATGAGTCGACAATGGGAACGATCTTCAATGGAAAGCTCCGAAGTTATTCATTTACCATTCCCACATCATAGCTCCAACGAAGTTCCTTCTGCCACCCCAGATAAGATCTAATAATAATAATATTAAGTAGGCCTATCTAATCAGTGTCGCTAGGTAAGATAGGATTGAACAATTGAATTTGTGACATTGTTGCTTTGTGTTCCAATATAATATATAACCATGTCCAAACTAAGAATGTCTGATTTCTAGATTGGAGGTCTTCCTGTTGATGTAATAATTACAATCTCATTCCTCCACATCTTGACGAAGCCAAAGTCGGTAGCCTATATCTCCCACTACCATGAGGATCGAGCAACAGTGGCCAGTTCGACTATTAACGAAAGCAAGAACCACTAGTGCGTCGTGAGAAAGAGAGCGAGAAATCACTCGGCGCTGGCGAAGCTGATAATAACAGCTTCTAGAGACCAAGGTCACATGTTGAGAAAGTCTAAGTTCTTGGTCAAGGGTGAGGCCCAGGTCACGGACCGTGAAGGAGAAGGTTATGACCTGGTTATCTCAGGAAAGACCCGAGCAAGCTGGAGTAAATCAATACTATCTGGTTGCCGACGGACACCTAGCCAAATAAACTAAGTCTTGGAGGGATTTAAGAGAAGTCGATTTGAAGCCATCCAAAGGGAAAGGAAATTTATAGTTACTAGTTACGCATATCAGTATATATACAGAGGCAAAGAAGCAGACTTTTATCTAAACTTACGAGAACGGTGATGACGGCGATCACCATAGCGTCTTGTCGACCCTGCGGCACGTGGAGTTCGTCATCGGCGTGGAGTTGGCTTCCACGCTTAGACGAAACGTCCAGCCTCTTTTGCCCCCTAGGCGGGCCGAAGGTTGGACTGGCTCTTTCGCCTATGGGGTTGCTAATCCCACCCCTCGAGTCGCAATGCTCTCGGGAGTCCCACACTTCGCCACCTAGGTGTACCTCGTCGCCAGCCACGTGGAATTGGCTACCACGCGGCAGTACCTTACCTTGGTACTTTTTACTCATTGGCCCGAGCGCTACCTCGGGGGACCCTGGGGGGTTAAGCCAGGATTGTCCTCTCAGACCGCAAAACGCCCCCGACTGAGGAAGGGTGATATCGATCTCGTCTAAATCACTGTAGGGATCAGTCTGGTAATCATCGTTAGACCTGCCGTAGTCTAGTTCCTTCCGGCGCCTAAGCCGTTCACTTCTCCGTGGGGCTGGAGAGTAACAGGGAAGTTCGAACTCTAAAGGGGGTCTTGACGTAGGTGGGTTGGAATCGAGTGGAAGGCCGGACTTCGGTCTAGAGTCAACCGGTCGATCAGATCGGGAGAAATGATCGAGGTGGTCTAACTCATCCTCTAATTCCCTCTGTCTATACAAAACTGTCTGTAAAACATCCATCGTTCTCATCTCGCTTTCCCTACTTACAGCAATCACTTCTGCTAAGGCTCGATCTGTCCGTTCTTGTCTCTTACGGTCTTCCTCCCGTCTCTTTCGTTCATCCTCCTGTCTTCTTCGTTCATCCTCCTCCTGTCTGCTAGCCATCGTGGTTGCTAGAGTTGCGATGGAGCTCGATATCTTGTCCATAGCTCTAGAAGTTATGTTCGCGTCAACTTCCTTACTTACTGACATCTCTGTTTCTCGGTCAGCGTACATGAATTCGCCACTAGCTAGATCTTCTAATGAACGAGTCGTCATTTTCAACATATATTCTGACAAAAGTCTGCACAGTTAATTTCACAACAATTTGCTAATCCATCAACAACATAGTCATACAAACTTCCATTCACAAGTACACGCATTCAAGGTTTATAGCAAGAATACTCCAGGACTCTTAACTATTTCTTATTCGTGTGTAATCTATTCTTAACCTTAGTTATCGGACGCAGCTCTATATCTAAGAGGCGGTTGCGGCGTCTTGTGCGGTTCTTTTACGAGGAACTCTCTCTGTCTCTCTGTCCTCGGGCCCTCTTCATCAATCGTCGTCAACTCGGCAGATTCGTCTTCCTTCACTTCGTTGCATCAGACGGAGAGCGTTGACCAGAAAAGCTGCATCAGACGGAGAGCGTTGACGAGAGAAGAAGCGTTCGTTTCTTCAGAGTTTTCCGTCTTATAGTATCACTTCTACACACTACACAACGCATCCGTGGGTTGCGACAGACTAGTTCCTGCTGTTCCTATTGGTCGGCGACTCAGGTCTGGGGTGGGTCTGGCGGGTGCGTCCAGCAGCATATGATTGACACATCTACCTCCGGTCTATCCGTCGGCGGCTGGTACTTGGATGGCGGGCGTCTGTCTGAGTACGTTCAGGTTTCCCTGTGTCTGTCTGAATGTCTGCGTCCGTATAGTTACTAAGATTTGCACTGCTCTTACAATTACACTTACAATTACGTTATCTCCAAAAATCCCTCACAGTCTGATACAACGCATATCGACAAATAGGTTTAGAACGACTTATCTAATTTACAGCAGATCTTTGAAATAAAGTTAATAGTCAAATTAAGGAGGGTAGCGACATGAAAATAGTGTAAAACGAATCTGTTGACGAGGGCATTCCGCTTTGAAAGCTAACTTGTCGGACGGATTAAGGTCTGCATAGGCCATTGAGTCATTTGAAGACCAGATTGCTGAGTAGCAGTACGTTTGTGTAAAATAATAGTCGTCAGAAGTCTTAACAATAGAGTATGCGAATGATGCATTTAGTCCATAGGGCTTGGATGTTGCCTCAGTACGTTGTTGAACTGTGAAAACGTAACGTGTGTAACTGTGTATGTATGAAACGAATATTTGATGATGAAAGGTAGATAGCGGTAGATTTCAGTTTATTTCCGTATATAGCCAATCAATCAATCATCTATTTCTGTAGGCTAACTATCAGAAGACAAAACGAACAATGAGGCAATAAGGCAACAGTTTGACATGTACTGGCTACACGGAGGCCCAGAAAGGATCATGGGTCCATCTAAATAGAGACACCTTAACATGTTAAAAAAGCACAAATAGGAAAAGAAAGACAGCCAATAGATACTTAAAGTGGAGTAAGCCTTGGTCTCAAAATTAAACAAACAATCAAACAAAAACATAAGATGGGTCCTTCAAAATCACATTAACGAAAGAATATATAATCTTAACTAAAAGCATTACAGACAATATCATCTAATTTAATCAATCAATTCAATCAATCATTTATTTATGAAATCATTATAAGAAGAGAACAACAACAAATGAAATGATAAGCCAATGATTAGACATGTAGGCCTACTGCCTACACAGTGGGCCCTAGGCCTTGTTATAACAGGTAGAAAGTGGTGGGCAGTCATGCAGTTATAGAAGTTAGTAGTGGCTTCATGGCTATTCACCTTTAAAAGATCGATATTAAAGTCACCTAATAAAAGTACTTCTTTATTTTTTAAGGAACTCAGAGAGCAGAGAGTCAACCTCATTACTAAACTCATCCAGATTATGACCTGGTGGTTTGTAAATGACTCCCATTGAAGTAGTTCTTCTTTTATGGGAAACACTAATAGACCCTCATAGGAGCTAGACAGACCCCCATAGGAGCTAGAGGGAAGGTTGTGCTTCGAGTGGTCTAACAATTGGGAAGAAATATCATCCTTGATCAGGAAAGCCACTCCACCCCCGTGGCCTCGTTCTCTCGGTTTGTGCACAAATTGGTAACCAGGTATTTTAACAGCGTCATCAGAACTACCATCTAACCATGTTTCAGTTAGGGCCAAAATGGAGACTGGTATTAAAGCCAAAAGATCTCGAATTTCACCTAGTTTCGGTATTAGGCTTCTGCAGTCAATGTGCCTAACTGAAAAAGATAATGAGGGAGAAGTAAACCTCGGTCTTAGAGAGAGGGGAGTGGAGTAGGAATTATCACAAGTTATACTAGTAAAATAATTATGATCAGGATCCATATCAATGCAGTTCAATAATTGTAATTGTAATTGTAATTGTAATCGAACATTTATATAGCGCCGCTCAAAAATAAGATACGATTGTCTGATTAATCTGGGAATAAATCCAACTTTAAATCAACATTCATTATTTTGGGTAGATCATGACTATGACTATCATCAGTCACCATGCTTAAGAAAACTTTGTCATCAACAATGTGGTTAAAAGGAAATGCATCAATGATACAGAATGGACAGAACCACGAGTTAGATTCAGTTAAACTTTCTATATTAGCTTCACAACAATGTAAATGAAATACCCTGTAGCATTCATTACAAGCAATTGACTTAATTAGATTTGTAATTGGGTGCACACAGAGATCACAGGTGGATGAACTGCCTCTAGGCAGTGCAAAATAAACTAATGGCCCAAACAAGAGTAGGGCATACAACCGTTACAAAAATAAAACAGATAAAAATTTAGGTCGTAATAACTATCAGTAATGCAACATGTCGAAGCTCAGATTAAAGTGAAAGAAGACAGTCAGCACCAATATGTTCATAGTGCATGTTTAAACATGTGCAGACGTTAGTGTCCAACCAGGTCTGCATTCGAAGTCTTGTTGACTTCGTAAGGTACGGGTTGGTAAAGAAAAAAAGAAGACACTCGACCAGTTCAATGCAGGAGTTGGGATTCGGAGATTCTCACAGATCATCCAGGTCCTTCAGAAGTTCAGAGAGGTGATCTTTTTTGGCTTTTCAGTTCGAGAGTCAGGCTGACGGACGAAGACACAACCACCGACCGTCCATGAAAAGTTAATCTTTCGAGTTTTCACCAGACCTCTGGCTTTGGCATATATCGACTAATTGGAGGTACAGACTTTTCCCATTGCTAGATATTCTGCAGGCATGGGAGATGTTGGCTTCAGAGACAGAGAGGTGAAGACGATTGGTGCAGAGATCGACGACAGACTGAATTGATGATTGATGTATTTGAGAGGTGGAAAGTGCAAATCTAGACTCACCTCTCGGAGCGATTTCAGTCGAAGACTCAGCCAGTCCGTGGATTACGAGGTTATCCAGACGTAGACTACTCTACATTGCTTCCAGTTTCGATTTTAACTGTACGTTTTCAGATTCGAGAGCCGTCATTCTCAGGTTTTGATCCTCGCAAAATTTAGACATTGTGTTCTTCGTCAATTTTTCCACCATGCCTTCTAACTTGGCCAAAAAATTGTCCGCCATTTTGTTGAACATTCTCTCTACGTGTTGCCAGAACCCCACAACTCTATCGTCTTGATTAATTAGGTCAATCAGATCTTCAACTTCGAGGTCCTTTTTCGACATGTTTAGAACATAGATTACAAGTAGATTTCAGTTTATATCCGTATATAGCCAACCGAACTATCTTCGACGGTAATGGATTATAGCGTTGAATGGTAGGTCTACTTCGAAATCTACTGGACAGCTGCAGAAATTAACGCCACCATTAGACTTGACACGTTCGTTGAGAAAAGTAATACTACGAAACGAGAATTCCACAGGATTTCTATCATTCAATGTGAAAGTTTAAGTTTAAGAGAAAGAATGCCGACGAACTTTTTCTACCTAGTTCAAGAATCACTTCTTCGTTACATTCTTCAAGAAGGAAATCCAAAGACTCCCCCAATCCGTCAAGCATTATATATTTT
Organism: Aporrectodea caliginosa; assembly: GCA_020284085.1. Lineage (NCBI taxonomy): Eukaryota > Metazoa > Annelida > Clitellata > Crassiclitellata > Lumbricidae > Aporrectodea > Aporrectodea caliginosa. The sequence continues at coordinate 757,266 of JACEVL010000525.1, forward strand.
TCTGTAGTGATCGGTGCCGTAAAGTAGTATAGAATTTGTGGTGTGGTATAATTGAACTGACCAATTAATATATTTCGTATTCTATTCAATGACTGATGTCGAAGTTTAAAATTTATTTCTCTGAATATAATGTAATTTCATGTTTCACAACCCATTTCAGAAAAGGATGAAATATGATACTGTATCTTTCTAGATTCGAAGCAAAAAGTGAGAGGGGAGTGGAACTACGAGGCAGTGCATGGAACCGATATAAGTTTTAATAAAGGAGACATTATGCAACTAGTAAAGAAGCAGTAAGTATTAAAATAGTCGACTATTAAATCTTTGTTTTTGTTTACTTCTACTCCTCTGGGTTGCTTAATGGGTGCCAACGCAAGTTAGAAAGTTAAAAGAGCATTATTATTATTATTATTATTATTATTATTATTATTATTATTATTATTATTATTATTATTATTATTATTATTATTATTATTATTATTATTATTATTATTATTATTATTATTATTATTATTATTATTATTATTATTATTATTATGTGAAACTAAACTGCGCCTCTTCCATCTGGGCTTAGGGTAAACAAAAGAACCGGCGAAGGCCACAGCGTTAAAGCGCTGAATTGTCAACGAAAGTCTTTGAAAGAGAAAGGTCGTCTCTCTGACTTCGTCCGTCGCCTGTGTCAGGTGACGGCCCATCTCTGTGATAAATGCAAGGCCTCTTGAGTTCATTGAACCTAAAGTTTCCGGGGCCAGCGGGATGAAGTCATGCGTGTCTAGAAGGGACTGGTATTTGTGATTCTTTCTGTTGTCCGCTATTTCTGCTGCAGCGCCTGCTGTCACGGCCGTTGCCTGTAGATAGGAAGGCGCTAGTGTGTCAACCAACGTTGCGTCCCATACGAGGTTTCGGCCCGCTCTTAGACCTGGGAGTCGACCCCAATAAGTCGACCCCAGTCGACTTGGTCATCCCAAGTCGAGTCGAGTCGTTTCTGCTTAGCGCAACTGAGCCCCCCAAGTCGAATTTGTACATAAAAGTGACCTCAAGTTGTTTTCTACACAAGTCGACTTAAACCGACTTGGGCCATAAACAAATCTAAATTTATCTCGCCACACTAATGATCGTGAGGCCACGGCGGCGTTTAAGCAGTTGTATAGTGTTTTTAATGTGAACAAGCGTTTTTAAGACCTATAGTGTGTTAGGGTTGTGTCATGGTAATACACCTGTAGGCCTATGTATTTAAACACGATCTAGGCCTAGTTGAGCGGGCGGTCAGCGCCGCTTGTCTTATGTGAACATTGACTGAATGAATATAGCTTGTACTGAGCACGTGCTACTAGCGCGGGAAAGGTTAGAAATAAATTGCTGATTACAGTTGATTTGAATAATGCAGTTGTCTTAATACAGTAGATAGAGCTGTATATTGAGAGTGAAGTGTTAAGAAATATAGTTGATTTATGTTGACGATGTACATTGAATTGAAGTGTTGAAAATAAAAGTTGATTTTCATCTCATTTGAAAGAGTAAGAACTTACTAAGAAGAGATTTTCAAAAACGCAGAACGGTAATACGATATTATTTTGTATTATCAAAGCCGGTTCCGGCGGTTGGGCTAAGCAGTTATACTTAGGCCTACTTATTTTTATCGGTGTCGATTTATCTATATCATGAGTTATTATAGGCCTATATGTTAAAGCGTCACACGTACGTTTCATAAAACTGTCAAATCGAAGTGTTAATAAAAAATGTTAGCACGTCTGCCTTATCAAGAGCTGAACGCGCACAAATCAATGAACTTTTAGTCGTCAGTGAATTCGACGCAAAGAAATCTGGATCTCATACTAATCAATTGATCGTTTGGCGCTACTTTGGTGCACTGCATTAGTCGTTTGCAGACGGAAAAACTGTTGTATTGGACAATGATCGACTTTATTGTCGTGAGAGTGGTAGTACTGTGGGATGATACGCGTGCATTGCTATTTGAATGACCGTTAGTGGCCAAATAATTATGACAACAGAATTAAAATGTGTCATTATAACACTCCATTCAGTGCCACCAGTCCGCGGTCCCCTGCAGATTCTTCTGTTAACCCATTAGATCATTACAAAACTGTTCAAGCACAAACACAAACAGCTTAAAATAGGCCTAATAAACAATTTTATTCATCAGGTGTTGAGATCTCATTACTCATTAGTATAAGAAATTAATGCTTGCCAGGCAAATTGGCATATGACATTTTTGTATTAATATTAGCCGTACGTAATCGTTATTACCATATGTCAGAAGTCGACTTTAAGTCGGAAGTTGGTTGTTTTTCTGCCAAGTCGGGTCAAGTCGTTTTGACTCCAAGTTGTCGACTTCAAGTCGACCTCAAGTCACTTTAGGGTCAAGTGGGGTCAGATTGGCGGACCAAAGTGACTCCCAGGTCTATTGGGATGCGACGACCTTTTTTGTTGCTTATAACCTTTCCTTTTAGGGGGCTGAACCTAGAGCATTACAGTCACTTTCAAGCACAAACACAAACAGCTTAAAATAGGCCTAATAAACAATTTTATTCATCAGGTGTTGAGATCTCATTACTCATTAGTATAAGAAATTAATGCTTGCCAGGCAAATTGGCATATGACATTTTTGTATTAATATTAGCCGTACGTAATCGTTATTACCATATGTCAGAAGTCGACTTTAAGTCGGAAGTTGGTTGTTTTTCTGCCAAGTCGGGTCAAGTCGTTTTGACTCCAAGTTGTCGACTTCAAGTCGACCTCAAGTCACTTTAGGGTCAAGTGGGGTCAGATTGGCGGACCAAAGTGACTCCCAGGTCTACCCGCTCTCCATGGTATAATGGTCCGGTGTCTTACCATCCGACATAGGCGGAGACTTGGTCTTGGGTTTGGGGGGACCGGCGAAGGAGCGGCCGAAGGACGGTCGGCGAGGCGCAGGGGGAGGGGTTTGGGGAGGGGATGTCCCCCGTCCCCATGTAAACTTTTGAATTTCCACACTGTAATGGTAGCATTTTAAGCTGTCATCTGAACAAAATTGCTCTATAATTTGAGTGCTGATAGGAACCAGCTGTCACTCGTAGCTTACATGTAGTTTGAGTCGTGTTTGAGTTTGGGGAGGGGTTTGGGGAGGGATGTGACCCCTCCCCTACTGGGACGTCATTTCAGTTTTTTTCAGGGGGGCAAGAAAATTTTTCGGGGCAAACTTGGCCAGCTTGTTAAGTTTTGCATTTAGTCTACATGTGCAGAACTGTGGTTAAATATTTTAACATGTTTCCTTCTTGTTCTTATTTATTTGTTACTATGTTTGATTCAGTGATGGGAAGTATTTTAAATATTAGTATTTAAAATACTACTTTAATTACTAGTATTTAACATACTACTTTAAATACTGTCTAAGTATTTTGTACTTGTATTTAAAATACAATAGAATGACAGTATTTATACTTCTACTTAAAATATTTTTGAGCATTTGTACTTTAAATTATAATGCTAAAATACTTTTTAAAAATACTTTAATTTGTCATAAATAACAGTTAACAAAGCAGTATTGCATGCTGCATGAACTAGGCCTGCACTAATTATTATTGGGCTATTATTATTTATGAGGGGAAAGCCCCTGGTCATGGCCCTCAGGGTGTCAGAGAAGCAAAGCTCCATCTGAGGCTGACCAAAGATAACGAAACAGCAGTAAAATTGAAAATTTACTTTAAGAAGTTAAAATAGCTGTCATATCAATCATTGACAATGAATGATTGATTCATTGTGATGTACAACTAGCAAGTTCGGAATATATATAATATATATATATAATATATATATATATATATATATATATATATATATTATATATATATATATATATATATATATATATATAAAACAAAGTCTACAGAGCAACATTTGTAAATTGTTATGCTACAGTGCAACTTTGTCAACAATTGTCTGCTGTCACTGTGTGCCTTCACTTCAATCACAGATGCAAATGGAATTATGAAGACTCATATTAAAGAAAAACTTTGGAAGCCTCCACACCACTGTCACAATAAGAATACGATCATGCTTAAACAACTTAATAGGCTTATTTGCTCAACAAAGGAGCATTCCTGGTCCTTTTTTCTGCAAAATTTCTTATGACAATTCAAAATAAATCAATTGTTCAGGCAATATTAGACTCAATTAATGCTCAACAAAGCCAAATCCACAAGACATTAATGAGACATTATAGACCTTAAAAATTCTTAATCACCTTGAGTTGCAGAGGCTACTGTTGATGGAGTTGTCAACAGTATATGTAAGCTGACACACACATTTGGAAATTGCTTTGAAGGATTGCACTGCGTTAAAAAGTCCAACAGGTCCAGTGGTGTTAAATGGGTACATTCAAAATTTGCCTTATGTACAGAGGGTAAATGATGAATTTCTGTTATTGAGGTCAGCAGGATATTGCTTTGCTGAAGCTACAGCTTTTTCTGCCAACTCACTTGCAGAAGTGGTTAGATATTTCCACAAGAAATGAAACCTTTCTGCAAAATTTGATTAAATATGCATAACATAGGAAAACTTTGACTGTGAAATAAGTTCTATAATGTAAGACTGATGAATAGCTAATTAGCTTACCTTCACAGGTGTCAGTTTATTATTGATATTTACATCTACACCTACATGTAGGCCCTATGTATCATAAGAGTTTTATCCATTAGCCGCATCACCCGATCCAAACAAAACGTGCAGAGAATGACACTCCAAACTGTATATAATAAGGCCTATACCAATGGGACAATCTGTGTGACTGAAAGGTTTTGGCTTAGGCAAGGGCTCCTGGCTAGAAATTTGATATAGGTCTACTGCAAAACCTGGTTTCATGCATGAGAGCCAGAATGTGGGTGGGAGGCTAGTTGATGAGAGATATCTTCCTGATGGTGAAGCTGCATGGGAATGTTGGAAAAGGGTCATATAAGGTGAGTATAATGAAAGAAAGCATGAACATTAGCATTGACCTACATCATGTAGAGGCTATCAGAGGCTATCAATCTTACAACTATGCCGTTGACCGGTACCTCTGTGTGTTCTCTCGGCCAGTCGGTATATGAGCTAATAGGTGTGACTGAAAGGCTGGATTGCCTGTTCGTCTCCAGTTACATAGTACTTATGTAGCTAAAGCAGACCTACTACAAATTTCATTTATATAATTATGTACATCTTTCTAACTGTCTCGGTACCTCGGGCTACGTGCAAAGTGCATACGAAGAGGTATAGACAAAAATCAATATACTTAGAAAATCACAAGTGAATATATTAAGGGCTGCTGTCCTAGACTCCTAGTGACGAATTAAGTTATATTATTTCATCAAATGCACTGACATACATATAGTTGATTTTTCAGGGCGGGGCAAATGCCACACCCCTGCTCCTGCAATGACGTCCCTGCTCCCTATCTAAAATGTTTTGAATTTCCACACTGTAATGGTAGCATTTTAAGCTGTCATCTGAACAAAATTGCTTTATTATTTGAGTGCTGATAAGAACCAGCTGTCACTCGTAGCTATTACTATTATATTCATGAAATATTTCAGAAATATTGGGGGGATATAAGCAGCTCCGTCCCCCCCCACCTCAAGTTTTGGGGGGACCGTCCCCCCTGTCCTCCCTAAGTCTCCGCCCCTGCCATCCGAGCGCAGCATGCGCCGTGACTCCTTAACCGCTGAGAAGCCGGATTTTGATCAGACTGCGATGGATCAAAAAGTTGATGGCCGCGTGTCGGGCCACGTGACCAAATCCCAGACAGCAAGAGAGGCTGTGTGTGCCTCTAGCGGCAACTAGTGCGCCGCATGCGCAGACGCGAGGTAGGCATATGTTGGCCCCCAGACGAAGGCCAACCGCCACCCTGATGGCATCATCGCTGAGCCTGAGGCCGCAGGATGTAATCGGCAGAGAATGAAGCCAATCACTGGCGTGCCGGAAGGACACGGCTTTTAGGCGCGCCTGTTCTTTAAGCTCTGTGGTGCAGAGGAGTAGTTCTGAGAGCTCTCTTTGAAGAATCGGGTTATCCCATTTGGCTTGAATATGTGTGGGACAGTATTCCGCTAACGACAACCCAGATACTGTCTGCCAGAGCGTGGAGAGGTTCGTGTAATGTATCACTATTATTATTATTATTATTATTATTATTATTATTATTATTATTATTATTATTATTATTATTATTATTATTATTATTATTATTATTATTATTATTATTATTATTATTATTATTATCATCATCATCATTATTATTATTATTATTATTATTATTATTATTATTATTATTATTATTATTATTATTATTATTATTATTATTATTATTAGCCTACTATGGTCACCTAAATTAATTTATTTTAGGGAGAAAACGGTCTCCTTTCCTTGATTCGATCCGCCGACTCAGTTGTATTTCAAATACAAACTTAAAATCGTCTCTGTTTTCTAAGGTCTATTCCGCTTAGTTGCTTGTTTGTGAGGCGCTCTTGTAGCGGCCAGGCTGTGGTGCCATTGGAATTATCGTTATTGTTATTCCTATTATTCTTACTATTACTAATAAATGCGCGAATACGTTTGACCCGCTGAACGCGCGGACATTTTATATGATTAAACCAGGGAATTCGATGACTGGCTTTTCGTGAAAAAACTCTTGACTGGAGACGAGGGTTATGTGCCCAAAGCATGGGTTACGATGATAACCAGCGTCGACATAGAATCACAAAGGTAAAACAGAAACAACAAAGGATTTATGTGGCTATTTCAAACTACACTTAGATTTAATTTTATAATTTTGCCTAACAACGGGAGAAATAAAATCTGAAGATAAAGATGATGATGATGATGATGACGACGACGACGACGATGATGATGATGATGATGGTGGTGGTGGTGGTGGTGGTGGTGGTGGTGGTGGTGATAGCGCATTGGATAACACACTGGCATAGAGAGCGAGAGGTACCGAGATCGAGTTCCGTAGACGGACATGCTTTGTAGGCTGCTATTAGCGCCTTGTATTGCAGGCTGTCTGTTCTGTTAGTAGTTAAGATTTATGTCTTCTGTCATTTGCGTTCTTGTGAATTGTTTCAATTGCATAATTGTACACTGTAACCGGTTGCGGTTTGTCAACCGGATTGTTTCAATAAAAAAATATTATATGGTGGTATGGAGGTGGTGATGATGAGGTTCAGGACGAGGAGAATAGAGAACAGGGAGAAGAGGAAGAGGAGTAGAAGAGGAAGAAGAAGAAGGAGGAGGAGGAGGAGGAGGAGGAGGAGGAGGAGGAGGAGGAGGAGGAGGAAGAGGAAGAGGAAGAGGAAGAGGAAGAGGAAGAGGAAGAGGAAGAGGAAGAGGAAGAGAAGAGGAAGAGGAAGAAAGAAGAAGAAGAAGAAGAAGAAGAAGAAGAAGAAGAAGAAGAAGAAGAAGAAGAAGAAGAAGAAGAAGAATTAACATAGATGTGCTGATGAGCATTTCTAAATGATTACAATTTTCATAGCAATTGGATGTTCATCATTTTGCTCAGATGCTTCTTCAAAGAGATGGACAGAAAGAAAGCCGAAGTAAAACTCCTAGAACCCGAAATTGAACTCGGAACATACTTGCTAAGACCAAGCGAAGGTAAAACATCGCAATACAAAGCCATAACAATAATAAATAGGCCTACACACAACAGTTTACGATATTACTTCAACTGTTCAGCAGTTTACACGAAGCCCTGGTGCATTAAAAATGCAGCATTATATCACGTGATTGCGATCCAGACTTTGGCTGCCAAGATGTTTTAATAAAGTCTAAATTGTGCTACGTTATGCTATGTAAGGTCATGTTATATTAGGTTGTGTTATCCTCTATTTCGTTATGCAACGTTATGTTATGTAAGGTCATGTTGTATTAATATTCTCTTCTGCAGAAAACCACTACGTTCTTTCGCTTCGATGCCAGAGTGAATCCGGTGAGCCGGAGATCAGGCATTACAAGATCCGAGTCGACGAGGAGGGCATATGCTACATAGTATCCGAATCGGACAGCAAACCTTTCGGCAACATACTGGATCTGATCAGATATTACTCAAGCAAGTTGAATCTATTAAATGCAGAATCTATTAAGTTGGTCTTTAATCCAACGAAGCTTTATGAGCACTCTCCGTGTAATGAAACTGGTCAAGCTATTTGCGCACACTTGTTTGTCTCTATCACCAAGCAGCAGAATTGGCTTGGAAGCAAACGACATGTTTTGTGATGTGTTCTAGACATTTTGATTCGTCCTTTGCCGACGCAGGGTCTAAGTGTTCGAAATGGACGCTCATCTGCTTTCCACTATATGGCATGGGAACTTTGTTTCCTTACTTTAACGGAAATATCCGAAAATTGTGTGACATTTAAATAATTTCTGCAGGTCTTCGTCTGCAGGTCCTCGTATACGTAAAGCAGCATTTTGGAAGATGTTTCATACATATTGACGATCATCATAATGATCATCATCATCAGCAGCAGCAGCATCATCGTCATCATCATCATCATCATCAACAACATTATCGTTACCATTATTCCCGACCCAGCCCAGCTAATTATCATCATTATCATCATAATTACAGAAAGATCAAGATAACACATCGATTGCGCAAAACGAGTAAAATTCTATACAGCTGGGAGTCTCCTCTACTGGCTGGCACGCTCTTGCACACTCGTAGAACCGACCACCGGAGTCTCAACAAGTCTCATTCAGTGATGCATGACATTAGGAATTATTAGGTATTGGTCTAGTGATTCAACTTAATCGCATTGTTTAAAGAAATAAACATGATTGATATTTTAGGGATGACTTACCTTCCGTGCAAGTTGAAAGAGCCGCTTCCTCCTGAGATTAAACTGGATGACCTCTTTGTCAGATTTTCAGACATAAGAATAAATCTTGAAGAGAAACTTGGATCCGGACATTTTGGCTCAGTATACGCTGGTAAGATTCGTGATTTGTAATGCAATGTAATTCAACATAGTCTAGATTAAACTCACCGAAGCTCAGATAAAGTTAAGAAATTGGAACGGTGCTTGAAGGTCAGACACTAGCGATCAACTTCCACGGCACAAACTAGACAATAACAAAATTATCTAGACATTAACGGCGTGTAGTTCCTTTTCGGAATCTCGCAAGGGCACTGCCTGCACCAACTTAAATGAGGTTGAACTCGTTAAGAACAGTAAGTTAATCAATGAGCTAGCAGTGTTCATATACTACATTTAGAAGAGTCACCTCTGGGAGTTCCCGCAGACACGCGGGATATAGTAAAGCAAAGCGGTACTAAAGGCTCTTTTGTCCCAGAGCACATTTTGAGCTTTCACCTACCTTTTGGGATATCGGATTCTGACTTTGCTTCTCCAATCGATAATTGTGATTTTACTCAAAGCGACCATCGACTGATGTCTTAGACATTATGATAACGGCGCTATAGATATCCTTGAGTCCGCCAGATCTATGGTCGATGAGCGGGAAACATGGACCTCTCCCATGTTCCACTATAGACTTGAGTGCTTTACCTCATCTAACCTTACCTTACCTCCTAATCTAATTCAATCTAATCCAAGAACTTCTATAGCTTCGTTATCATAAAGTCTTAAACGTCAGTCCATGGTTGCTTTGAGTTTGGACAAGTCCCAAGGTCCTGGACACTTGGACAGCGCAACGCAGAACTTGCCGTTTGTTTAACAGCTGACGCTGGTTCCAAAGTTATATTGCTTGACAATAGAAACACGTATGAGTAAACAAATTGAATCCGCTAAGCAGGATCGAACCCATTATCCTTTCAACAGAACTAGTCCAGATTAATGTGTTAGAGACGAGAACACAAGTTGCTCCATTACTACAGTAAATTTGAAATAAACTTTTAATTGAAGATCGACTTTTATCTCGTAATGAGTGTTTTGAATTATTAAATAATTAATTAATTGAATGACTAATATTGCAGGGACGCTATATGGCAATAAACAGGTCGCCGTGAAATCGGTGAAGGCTGGAGGTTCGATTGCGGTCGAGGAATTTCGGAAGGAAGCTGAGACGATGCACAAACTGCGTCATCCGAATCTGGTCTCTCTTCTGGCGATCTGTGAAGACCGTGGTAAGATCTACATCATCACAGAGAGGATGTCTAAAGGAGCCCTACTCACCGTACTTCGAAAAGACTCTGGCAAGACGATCACATTTAAGGACCTAATGGACATAGCGATTCAGGTTTGGCTCTATGTTTGCTCGGCAGTGATATAGGCTATGGTCAATTAAACTTTTACTATTATACTAGTAGTAGTATTACTGTATTAATCTTTGCTTCTCCTCCGTCAGGCCAAGGCCAACGATGAGTCCTCAACTTGTCGTCTCCAGAATTCTCTATCCTTGATTTGTTCCTTTGCTTCTGCAATGTTCATCTTCATTCTCTCCAGATCCTCTCGTATATTATCCATCCATGTCTTTTGTTGTCTTCCTCTACTCCTAGTTCCCTCCACATATCCGTGTAAAGCCATCGATGGTAATCTGTCATTGCCCATTCTCATCACATGTCCCAGCCACTTTAGCCTTTTCTTCCTTATTCTATCGACAATTGTATCCGTCTGTCCCAGCTCTCTTCTAGTCACCTCATTTCTAATCCTATCTCTTTTGCTCCTGCCCTTTATTCTTCTCAGCCAGCTCATTTCCGTCGTCAAGAGTCTCCTCTCATCCTCCCTCCTCAGGCACCAGCATTCCGAGCCATATAGTAGTACTGTATTAATAGCTACGTACTAAATGCCTAGCCATGGCTCAGTCTACGTTAGCAGCAGTGGGGCTCCTATTATTATAGTTCGTTAAGAAGAAAACTTTCATCAACACACAAATGGTGCTTACATAATTTAGATAAGTCATACATGCATGATCATCATGTTGACAAATGACTCAATTGTCAGCGCTTCACCGGCATTACAGTCTCGAGTAAGCCCGGTCGTAATCGTAATCGAAAGCTCTACATTTCTAAAGCGGTACTACAAGGCAACGCTTAGGACACCAGCTTTTTCACGAACGCTGCGGCGTGTCAGAAGGGTTGTCCAGAGATGTCCAGTGGAGTTCCGAGTCTGATTGCCAAAATGAAGAGCTGTAAAGCGGGTGCTTTAAGAACTTGAGGCGAGTATAGTAACCGGGGGTCCCTGAGTGTGAGATAAGAGGATGATCGGATAATGCGGGGTGGCTAGATGGTGAAGAGTTCATGAAAGTACCTGGACTGGAAAGGAGCTGTTGTGCATGGTTAACTTTGAAGTGTATGCGATGAGAGATTTTCAGCCAGTGGAGTTATTAAGGACGGGAGTGGAGTGACGATGCTATAGGGTGACTTTGTGAAAAGGGGACTACAGTAATCAAATTTGGAACAATGGAAAAAAATTGAAGAAATTAACCTTGGGGTAAAAATGGAAAAGGAAATTGCAGTAATCAAACTTGGAGTGGACAATGGAAAAGGGTATTTACAGTAGGTAAATGGAGATAGCTCAGAAGTGTAGTATAAAGGATTAAGGGAAGTGGACCAAGGACTGAGTCTTGAGGAACACTACAGAAGAGTGGGAGGAGATGTGAACAGTGGCCAGCGCTTTGACAGAGAAGGAGCGGGACGTTCAGTAGGACTGGAACCAGAGTGGAGCAGCACCAGAGATGCCGAACTAAGAGGACAGTCGAAGTAGAAGTAGATTGTGCTCGATGGTATCGAAAGCGGCAGAGATGTCGAGGAGATAGAGACAGAAGACTTGTTGAAGACTTTACAGAAGTGACCAGTCTATTATATATAAAGACAAGATGAGTTTTCTGTTAAGTGGTGTTTAGTGAGACCAGATTGGCAGGGATTGAGGAGTGAGTTAGAGGGAAAGTAGCGTGCAAACGGGCAAGGACAATGCGTTCGGTTTTTTTCGATAAGAATGAAATATCGGAGATGGAACAATATAGAGGTTTCCTTGTCGAGATTAGCTTTTGAGGAGAGCAACAAGAGGGGCATAGAGGCGGGGTTTGGAAGTAACCAGCAGCGTTATTTCTATTAACTGTAACTGTAACTGAAATAGCAAAATAACTGAAAAATGTCTTGCAGTTAACTGTAACTGTAACTGAAACTGAAAAATACTGAATAACTGAAACTGTAATAGTAACTGAAAAACGAAAACTGTATAACTGAAAAATAACAAAAGTTAACTGAAAAATAAAACATGAGTGTTTTTCTTACTTACTTTTTGAATGATAATCCTACCCTAGTCTGCGGTCAGTTTTCTATACTCGTTTCACTTCTGGTTTCCTTTCAGTTTTCTATGCTAGTTTCACTTCTGATTCCTTTTCATTTTTCTATGCTAGTTTCACTTCAAGTTCCTTTTCCTTTCGTTGTGTTGTCTTTGGCGCTAAACCGTAAATTCGTAAAACAATCCACGACTACGAGAATAATGTTTAAGCCAAGTTGTGGTAAAACATTAGAAAGTGGCGTGTGTGAACATTTTGTTTACGAAGACGCAGACGACGAAAGTTGATGTTGTGTTCACACCGTTGCTGGCAAGGACGTTGAAAACCACGAGTGTGGCACGCTAATTGTCGGAACAGAGCAAGTGTTAATCTGGAACGTCGTGTTTTCCTTGAAGTAAACCGACAATACGTTAAATCGCATTGATTTGCTGCGTAAATATTTCTCGTAACTGTTCAAGAATTATTATTATACTTGTGGTCAGTGTGTCATTAGTCATGACTTGTGAAAAACAATAACTGACGCTATAACTGAAAAATAAAGAGAAATAACTGAAACTGAAAAATTAAAAAATAACTGAAACTGAAAAATCTGATTTCAGTTAACTATAACTATAACTTTAACAGAAAATCATAAATTCGATAACTATTATAACTGTAACTGTAACTGAAAAATCATAAATTAGATAACTATAACTGTAACTGAAAAACCATAACTGAAATAACACTGGTAACCAGTAGAGATAAAGAGATAGATAGAAGGAGAGAGAGGAGACAGGGACAGAGACAGAGACAGAGACAGACAGACAGAGACAGAGAGAGGCGTGACACTTTGATTCAGAGGTTGAAATAAGTGTTGGGACTGAGAGGCCGGGAATGGGATTGATATGAGTCACTGGTTCGTGGTAGAGGAAGATGATAGGGACGTGTGAATCGAGTAGTGCATAGTACAGCGCTTATGTGACGTTTTAAGAAGAAAAAGAGCAGTCCCTTGAGCTACCTCCAAGGCAGCCATGACTATAGCCAGCTATAATGAAGTCGCTAACACTTCGTGTGTTAGCGACTTCATTTTCTTAGCATCGGTATATGAGGGCAAGTGGCCAGTCCTCTCCCTTGCCGTCTCATCTTCTCACTGACAGTACTCATTATAGCTGGTTCCTCAGAAAAGCTAGGGAGACGCAGGTTCATTCATTCATTCATAAATTTATATAGCGCTCCTTCCAGAGGACTACTCAGAGGCGCTCCCGACTCCAGCACGGCCAAAAAGTACAGTTTGGAGCTTAGTATAGAAAGCTTCAGTAAAAGTCCCAGGGAGCAGGCGTATCTCCTGGGGGAGCCCGTTCCAGACCACTGGGCCCACTACGGAAAAGGCTCGATTCTGCATAGTTGCAGTTCGAGCAAATGGCACTAAGAGAACCCCCTTCTCTGCAGAGCGGAGGGGCGGCGACCTTGAATACCCGAGGGGCAGCAAAGTTCCCGCAGGTAGACTGGGGCTAGACCCAGCTGACATCGTCGTACCAAGGCAGCAATCCTGTACTCAATGCGCTGCCGGGTAGGGAGCCAGTGTAAAGTCTCCAGCATATAGCTGGGGACATGACCAAATTTGGGGATTTGCCCAGGTTGGTCAAAAATCTAGAACAAGATTTCTGCCCTTGCGGGGATTTGAACCTTCGACCTCTCGTTTGACAGTCCAGCACGCTATCCACTACACTATAAAGTGAGGTACTAAAACGCGCTATAAGCTTATTATTGTCTTGGTACATTCATATACCCACATCATCGTCCTCTTCTCAATCTTCATTTCCTTTTATTCGTCTCCATCAGTAACATCGTCGTTGTCATAGTTGTAAAAAACGTTTTTTTCGTTTTTTATTTTCCCCAAAACTTCGTTTTTTTCGTTTTTTATTTCTCGTCTCGTTTTTTTCCGTTTTTCATCTTTTTATGTAACTTTATTTATTTATTAAGTGTCTGTTACTATTTGTTTAATTTTATTTTTGTCTGATATCCTTTACGTTGTCTCCGTCCTTTCAAGGATTTACATAATTTACGTCACTATTTAGTGCCATCAGTTGAAATAAACAGCGACAGGAAATAAAATTTATAAAAGTTATTTGAATTTCTATGTTATCCAAAATGCGAAATGTTGTCTTTGTACTCAGTAATCTCTGATTGACTGTTAAACTGACGGATATTACTCCATTATCAAGTTCTTATATAAGTCAGTATTGTAAGTAGACCTACTTTTTAATTAAGTACACTCTATACTTGCAAAGTTTAGTTTTTAGTTGCTTATGTCTGCATGGATTGATGAGGACTTATGTAGCCTATATAATTTTAATTTACACAATGTAATTGAAAAGATTTCAATATTTTTAATTTCTCGAATTCTTTTAGACCAAACTAAGTCTTATGAAAAAGAAAATAATTGTTGTAGATTACTGTTACTTGGTGTTTACTAATAAAATTATGTTATTTGCTAATTAAAATTAAATTGTAAACAAGGTTTTAATTTTAAAATGCAGTAAAAGGTGTAGAAAAGTCAAATTATTTTCTTTTCCGTTTTTTCGTTTTTTTCCGTTTTTTATTTATTTCAATAAAACGACGTTTTTTCCCGTTTTTTATTTTGATTTGATCGTTTTTAACAACTATGGTCGTTGTCATGTTCTACATTATGGTCATCTTCATCGTCGTCGTCGTCATCATCATCATCAACCTCATCGTTATATTTTCAGTGCAGCATAGCTTACACTACATTGGCATATATTCAACTGATTGACAGGTAGTTGAGGGCATGTGCTACCTGGAGAAGATGCGATTTATCCATCGCGACCTTAGAGCTGCAAACGTTTTAATGGGAGATGGAAACATTACTAAGATCGCTGACTTCGGTCTGGCAAGATTTCTCGACAACTATGACGAAACGCAAGATGAGGATTACTATCAAGAGACAGGTAGTTTGTAGCTGAAACTCTATTAGTTTAACACGTATGTAAACTGTCAT
>JACEVL010000525.1:775000-797500 GCA_020284085.1 Aporrectodea caliginosa
TGATTGATTAGGTCAATGTTATTTATGCAGACCGTTCACGCAATATGTAGCTGAGATCAGAGGCTGATTGCTCAATCAACCGCCTATAATATTATGATTACAATATGTATGAGAGTTTTAATCTTAATTAATATGATTATAACTATGTTTTCATCGCCACATCAGTAGTTTTAAATTAATTTAGCGCGCAATTAAAATTTGTATTATTTTAATTTTTAATTTTTAACATTTAGGGGTCGTTTGCGTGAAAAGGACCAGATTGTTTGGCTGGGAGAGCCTCTAAGTAGGTCATCTGGGAGGGGCCAGAAAAAGTGCAACTTCAGGAGGTCAATGAAACCATGCTATGTCATCTGATGCTGATGTACTTCAGTCCATTCCAAAGATAGTTTGCCTCAGACAGGTTAAAACGTGCACTCGTAGCTCAGCACTCGTGACCTCGCGATGAGTAGAAGGCGACAGTTTGTAGGCGGATAGTCCGGCGCGGAAGCAGAGGAGGTTGCCTGACGGATGGAGGAAATCTTGGCGGCTAGTTTCTCCAGAAACGCGTCGGCAGTAAAAGGCGGCGGAGTCTGTGACCGTTGACTACCCGACCGTCGGCCAAGAAGTTCATTGAAGGTAGTCCAGAGCTTTTTGGCTCACCAGATGGTCGGCCGATGATGGCCTCCCAGTATTCCTGCTCCCTGCTTCGGGCGAAGGAGCGCATATTTCAGACGAAGCGCATCCAGGTGGTCTGGACTTTCGGAGATCGCGTTCGTCTGTAAACTCTCACCAGGCGTCGGGCTTGACGCCTAAGGGTTCAGCATTAAACCACGGCGAGAGGGGGCATTGACGCGTTTTGACATAGCGGGCTTGGAGGAATGTGTCTAGTAGCTCATTCATCACAGCCTCGTAGGAGTCAAACAGCTCAGAGACAGTGCGCTTAGAGTTTTTGTCAGTGTCGTTGAGAAGATGATGGTGACGAAGAGCAGTTCAAAAGGCCCCCGATCTAGGCTTTATGGGCTGAGATATAGGCCTACATATTTTTGTGTGTTGGCGGTTATATTGGCTGCCATATTGGATAGTAACATTCCGACAATATTTCCACTACGATAAATCGATTTCTTGACCTTGAAAATATTATATTCGACACTTCATTTGTTATTGTAGCTTACCTATGACCTGATATATACATATTTGTGTGTTTTGGCGGCCATATTGGCCGCCATCTTGGATAGTAACATTCCGACACTATTGCCACTTCGATAAATCGATTCATCGACCTTGATAATGTTAAATTTAGTACTTCATTTTGCTATATAGCTTACCTATGACCTGATATATACTGTTTTCTGTATTGGCGCCATATTGGCCGCCATCTTGGTTTAAAATGCATTTATTGGGGTGATCCCGTGGTCCGAATTTGTGGGACTTTGGATATGTTATTCAGCAATGGAAACTGAGCAGGAAACCGTTTAAAAGGCTCCTGAAGCAATTTTGCCCAGGTCTAACTGTAAATTGCCTGGACTAGTTGTGTACATTTGAGTCATTCATTTCCAATGGGCGGCCATCTTTTGGCGCCATAATTAGACCCTTTCCGGTGGTCCGATTTCGAGAAACTTTTAGTATGTTATTCTCCAGACCTAATACACCAGAAAACCAACATAAAACGTTTTCTTGCAATTTTTTTGGGGTCATGTGGCATATCTAGCCGACTATAAACACAATGTGTCAGAACACAACTTTGCGTTTCTGTAGTTAGCCTACTTGTTAAGCCTACGTTCATTTCTTCCTTATACTATTCTCGGTATCAAACTTGGCTTACTTCCTGTTCTCTTGCTATGACTGTATTTTTGCAAATAATGATAGATATGGATGCGCCAGGATCTATCATGTAGGCCTATAACTTAATGTTAATGGTCACTTTGATTTTGTGTCCTTGCTTCTGCTTAGCTTATAGAATATATCGTAAATTGTTTAAAGTGAAATTGCAAATGCCAAGGCTATTAGATAATGTGCTAATTTATATTTAGGATGTTCTACTCTTGGCTTGTAAACTAAGATTAGGCCTATAGACCGATTGCAAATGGGCGTGGCCTAAATTGCGGTAGCTGTGGCGGCCATGTCGGAGTGCAACCACAAAATATTATTTTGTTGTGCAGCGTTTAAGGAAAAACTGTTGTCAAAGCACTCGAAGAAGTTGTTAGTTGGTAGAAGAACGTTTCTTGTAAGGTTATCGTGAATTAATGGTGTCGATCCGTATACCTTCACATCTAGCAGTCTTAGCCTAGGCCCTATACACTTCGTGACTTCGGACGATTGAGATGCCGGATTTCTTCAACTACGTTGTGGTAGGTACTAGTATCCATGGTTTTGTTATGTTAGTCCCAGATGTTAGCGTCACTTCAGTAACATTTAAATTTTAATTGGTAAACGTATAGTTTAGCGTCGTAAATTAGGCAAACTTATAGTATCGTGGGCTGAAGAATAATTATACGGTATCTTTGTGCATGCTGCGCGGACGGTACCAGGTTTTCTAATGACGACACTAACCCTTACCCTGACGGGCCTAACCGACTCTCACGATGTCAGTAAACTTATGCACTATAATCCTTCAGCCCCCGATTCTATAAGCTTGCCGTAAATTATTATTCGCCATTGCAGCATTGCTTGGGTTTCAGCATTGGTCGAATACAAGTGGGATTAACTATTCTTGCCAAAGAGAAGTCAGATGGATGAAAATAATTTTTGCTTAAATAGAAGTGGGCCTGATGAAATCTTGTTCAAATAGAAGCTGGACTGATGAAAAATTATTCATAATGGTCTGCACAAAATGACATTTAACATCTTGAGACCAAAACAACATTTAACATCATGAGACCAGCACAGGCATATTTTTCTTAATTATTATACTGATGAAAAATAACAGTGCGAATAATTTACGACGCTAAACTACACGTTTACCTTTTAATTCATTAACTCATTTTAACTGTCTTAGCTTCATCACGTCGTAGTGTGACATAATTTTTTTAATTTGTTCATTGCAACATATCTGTGATTGTGAAAGAACAAGTTTTTGACAGTTCCGAGTGATATGCTAGTTTACTATTGAAAATCTTAATAGAATTATGTATTCCATGAAATGCTGGAAGGTTTTACAGCTCATGTTCTTGCTTAGCAAGTATGGGTCATTGGGTTATGATATCGGTTTAAGGAAAATCAGTTATACCAAGTATGTTTTATTTTGTTTGCAGGAACAACTTCCTGCACACAAGCAGACTGCTGCTTCTGTCACATGTCACTAACTTGACTTATCGTCCACTGGCTGACATGGACTTTTCTTAGCCAAAGAAACAGAAGAAGACTTTTGACAGCAGTAGGGTGCTGTTTCCTCATCACCTTTGCCGTGTGTGGTCTTGTCAACTACAGTATCATCATAGGCAGCACGTTTGTCATGACGCTGTGGTTGGATGAGCACTACCCACTCAGAGCTGTCACGGTCACAACGAGAGAGCCTGAATTCGTCACTCCTGAAATCAAACACCTTCTCAGACGCAAAAAAGGCTGATGCGGTCAAATCGGGAGGAGGAAGCGTCGACGGTTGCAGAGAGAATCGGCAAGGCCATCGTCAAGGCCAACAGAAAGGAACTCAATGACCTCGACCCTCGTCACGGGACACAGAACCTGTGGCGCAGAGTCAACAAACTGATTCACAAGCCTCGCGGACAGGATCAGACAAGTCAGGTTTCAGCTGAGGACCTAACACCCACTATGCCGCCATCTCAACGGATCCTGCTTACGTAGCTCCTCCTCTGAGACATACCGCTCAACCAGACACCCCGATCCTCGCCGAAATGTCTGTATTTAACATGCTAGACCACCTTCGACCAACCGCGGAGGGTAGTGACCGGATGCCTGCCTGGTTTCTCCGCCATCTTGCTCCTGTCATCTCACACGCCTTGACACATCTCATCAACAGATCCCTCCTGCTCTCACATGTTCCAACCCAGTGGAAAACTGCACTTATCCACCCCATTCCAAAGGTCACCACTACTACTGCTCCTCGTCAGTTCAAACAACATAGCAACCGCCGCAGAAGAGTTTAACCACATATCTACATGGGCAGAAGACAACAACCTCCGCCTCAATCCATCTAAGACGCGTGAGCTAATCATCTTCAAGAAGGGAAGGAGCAGCACAGCTCATACTCCTCGGATTGTACCCGGTGCAGAGCGAGTCAACTCCATCCGGGTACTGGGAGTGACCATCAGCTCTGACCTCAGCATGACTCCACATCTTACAGAGGTACTCTCGTCACCCAGGCACGCGACCGGGCCAAGATCGAGAAACTTCTGGACAGGCTAAAGCGAAACTGGTTTCTCCCTCCAAACGCCCCTGCTGCGGAGCTATTGGCCATCTCGGCCGATGATTCCCTATTCAGGGCCATAATATCTGACCAGAGCCATGTGCTCAGAAGATTTCTTCCCGAGTCTTGCAGTCACAGCTACAACCTACGAACACGGGCCCATGAGTACAAACTACCACCGAAGGACAATAGAAATTTTATATCACGACTTCTGTACAATTTAAACATTTATTGACAGCGAGCAGAATCAGTTGATGTAGATATGTTGGAAAATGACATTGAGTTGATTGAAATGAAGACACGTGGTCAGAGCGGAAATAAAAACTGGTTTCTTATTTTAAGCAGGCAGGATAACAGCCTATAAACTGAAAGATGTTTGTTGCACAGATGTATCAAAACCGTCATTGGCTTGGCTTAACACCTTAACAACGAGTGTGTACTGTAAGTGACTGGGAAACCAATGCAACCCGTCGTTGAGTAGGAACCTGGAATGGGTGTTATATAAATTTTTGAAATGAATGAAGTGTTAAGGCTATTTGTTTTCCCATTGAATGCACTTTTTAATCGGCTGCAACAGCGTGGGGTATTGCTCGTGATCAGGCAGCCTTGTTGACCAACATAAGCAGTCATATGGCCACAGTAACGTTAAAGTGGAGCAGCGTGCGTTAATTTGTCAACTCCAATTACCCATTTATGGGCCCTTCACCCGATGATTTGGTTTCATGACCGTGCTGCCGTAAAGGTGGAAATTAAATGTCCATACAGTTTGAGGTCTAATGAATTATGTAATTCAGTGGTGACAGCTGTTTCATTGCAGGTCATGAGATTCAACTTCACAAGGAGCAGTTATAACGAGTCCATTGCATTTGAACATTTTGAATGGAACACAGAAGTGTTCCATATTTACTGAAAAACTTCATTCAAAATGATTTGCAGTGTTGTTGTTACAAGGTTTAGCAGTAACATACATTAACACTTAACAACGAGAGTGTACTAAAAACGACTGGCAAACCAATGAGGCAGAATCAGTTTACTACTGTCATCATTGTTAAAGTGTTGACAAACTTAATATTGTTGACATGAAATGTTAACACAAATGCAGAAGTCCTGATAACAGTAACAGCTGGCCTGGTACAAACATACACAAGTACAGGAAAACTACAACTCTGTTACCAACTAGGCACCACATAGAAAAACAAAACACTGACTAGGTAACTAGTAATTGAACAATTGTGTAATGTAATTATTAACTTATATAGCGCTGCTCACAGCACAAGCCATTCAGTAGCACTCCCAGTAATGAGTACCCAAGAGAAGAAATAGGTTTTGAGGAGAGAGAAATGAGGAACAAATCCAAAAAAGAATGGAAACGTGTAATGTGGAGGGGAGGGCATTCCACAGGGTAGACCCAATGGTGGCAAATGATCTAGTTTGGGCCAAAGTGGTTCTGGTTTGTGGGGCAATGAGATCATGACGGTCCAAAGAGCGGAGAAATCAGAGAGAAGCTGAAGAATGAAGAGAACAAATAAAGATTAATGAAAAATTGACTACACAATTAAGAATAATGGCACAACCAGTGCTGAAGTGTTAAACTTAGAAGTGAGTACACGCTACAGTGGATACAGTAGCCTACAGTCTTCAGGTTATTTTTCCAAAAGTTTGAGGGGTTTAAGTTTGTAGTTTATAGTCTTAAAACGTTATAGACTGCACACTACTATTCAGCATTTAACAAAAATATGTCAAAGCACGTTCTGGAGGTGAGTACACGCTTTGCACAGGTGAGTATTCTAAAAGAAAAGTTTTGTGAGGCGAGTACACGCTGTATACCCCCCTAATACCCTCGTCTACAGCCCTGTAACAGAATTGCGATTGCATTGAGTTTCGCTTCCGATAGATCATCTGTGGCTATAGCTTTTAGCCATAGCTGCCGGATTTCGTCGGTTCGGGGCCACTATTCCGGGGGTCCGCTATTCCGGACTAATGTGGCTGGCATGCTGCGCGAGAGGTACGATGTTTTCTAATGATGACACTAACCCTGACCCTAACCGACCCTCACGACGCGGAGTCAGACGGCCCTAACGAGGCGAAGTCACGTGGATCCCCGGAATGCGGTGCCCTTTCTTCGCTCCGGGTTCGTTCTTCTGGGCCTTCACGCTTACGAATTTTTTTAACTTTACTAAAAGAACCTTTATCCCTCTCAGTACGGTTGCCGCAGTCAACTATAATTGCACAGAAGACCATTTCCACGGTTTGTAATACGCGCCGTTCACTTAACGACGTTAACGTATCCAACGACAACAAACATACCTGCACTCCGCAATGGCCGCTGTCTATTTATAGCATATGCAAATGAGGCTGGTACGTCATTACGCAAAAGCCTTATAGGCTACACGCAGTTGCTCATGAACTTCGGCGTGAAACTCCGATTCAGTGTCCGCGCTGTAGTCGGGAGCGCCTCTGAGTAGAAATCTTGAAGGGGCGCTATAACAAGTGCTCATACAAACATACGATAGTGCGGCTGGCCGTTGGTTTTAATAAAGGATATACTTATTTACTTACTTACTTACTTACTTACTAGCAAAAAATCATGTTTACGTATCTCTTGAACAAAATACAATCTCTCTGATCGCGAAAAGACAACAAAAACTATGACGGCAGTCGCGGCACTAATTTTGGCGGCATCGTAAAAGGTAAGCTTCAAATCTACAGTTCACAAAATAACGAATTAATTACGGTTTATTTTTAGACAATCACTCGCATTTAACAGATTTATCAACTGATTTTTTGCCTTTCAGCTGAATGTCCAGTTGAAAGTTCCACATCTAGGTTCCCAAAGTCTAGAGTTCATACATTAGCCTGTAGATTATGCGTTATCCTACCCACGTCAATGTATGCAACGACTGTTACATAAGGTGACGTGGACATAGTAAATTTGTAATGGCATATCGAGTGACTGCGTGCGTCCCGGAATGGCAAAATCAAAAGTTGGCAGCTCTATTTTTTGTTTGGCTTCTCACGTGTTTCTTATAGGCCCCTTTTAGTAGGCCTAATCAAAGACCGGGTAGCCTATAACTTGCGCTCCATCGCTACCGCTTGACTTGGCAGCAGTTTCAGGTGTGGCTATAGAAGCGTCAAACGTTTGGAAACTGTTCTTGAAACAAATAGTTATATTGGTTTTGACAGATATTTTAAATTTCACATTAGACGTTAGAAAGGTTTCTGAGTAAAATAAGACCTATCTAAGGATGTGTATGTGCTTATACTAGTAGTATCATTTTTGATTCAAACCAGTGTTACCACTCAACATTTTTGGAAAAACATAGATTACCGCTAAAAAAAACATAGAAAAACATAGACACGATTTTCAGGAATTTTGTGTAAAATTTGGTCAAAAAATCCCCCAAAAATCCAGATCTCAAAAATTTCTCGGAAATCTCCCAAAAAGTTGACAAGCAAAAAAAAAAAAAAAAAAACGTCATCACAATCTAAATTTATCACGTTCCACCACTAAAAATTGATAAAAACCGTACCTTTTTTATACAAATTCCTTAAAAAAGTACCTTTTTAAACAAGAAAACCTTCCGTCGAAAAAAAACATAGATTTCTGGAAAAAAAACATAGAAACATAGACGAGACCAAAAAAACATAGATCTTGGAGGAAAAACATAGGAGTGGTAACACTGATTCAAACTATGTGCCAGTTTACACTCCTTTGATTTGGATTGTTTAATAAGCAAGTCGAAACTTTCGCACAATTGTCGTATTACTTCTTAAAATTAAAATTTAAGGTAGATACAAATAAGTGTTAGTTTTCTAAAATTAACATCAAGCATTATTAAATGCATGAATTTTACTTATTTTAATACTACTATAATTGACCATTTCCTGTTAGTTAGGCCCTGTCTGTTATTTTTTTCTTGTAATACCTTAAGTGGACCTTTTAAAAATATATAACCATATAATTATGCTCTCATTTGAATACAACAACTGATTCTGAGAGTGGAATACGGCCTAACGACCCTTGTTCAAAGCCTTTGTTCCGCTCCTCATTGTAAATTGATATTATTTGATAAGTGGTCCTATTAAGCGGAATCTCTGTCCGTTTTTCAATGCCGTTTATATCTCAAACTGTCTGATTTACTCCAGATTTATATTATTAGGCCTACATTAGGTTAATCAAAATGAAGTAAAAATAACATAGGCTACATATGGAAACTTAACTGTTTTAGGTTTGTTCTGAGTGAAGATAATTTCTGGTGAAATTTGTCCTGAACGAACCAAATAAATAGCAAGGTTTGTAAATATTGACAATCCATAGTAAAATGCAAGAGGATCGGTGTTTTTGAAGACCTGGTTTTGTCAGAAATCTTCAGAATCACTAGTGATGTCGGAAAGTATTTCTTCCAAGCATTTATTTGCAAATTCCACTGGAAATGCACCACAAGAAGAGATGCGCAGTTCTAAGCAATGTCGGAGATCATATGCGCCGGAGAGTCATAGCCGTTCCGAAGAAAAGACATATGGATGCGAGCTATGCAATAAAAATTTTAAGTATGGCTACAGACTAAACAGGCACATGAAAATCCATACTCGAGAAAAAGCATACCTTTGCCAAGTGTGTAATGAAACATTCTCGTGCTCTTCAATTCTGAAAACACACACTAGAACTCATGCTGGAGTAAAACCATATCAATGCCAGTTATGCCAGAAATCCTTCGCCCAACCTTCTGTTCTGAAAGAACACCATAAACGCCATACTGGAGAGAGGCCTTACCAATGCCAGATGTGCAAGAAAAGTTTTTACCACGCTTCCCTTCTTAAAGATCATGAAAAAATTCATAGCGGAGTTAAACCGTACAAATGTCAGTTGTGTGAGTTTATAACTAAGCATAAAAGTCATCTAAGGAGGCATACGAGAACACATACTGGAGAGAAACCATATGTTTGCAACGTATGTCAGAAAGCATGCTCAACTTCTTCAGATCTCCGAAGTCATGAAAGAGCCCACTCTGGAGAAAAACCATACCTTTGCCAGATGTGCCAGAAAACATTCTCCCGATCTGCTCATCTGAAAGGCCATATTAGAACCCATACTGGAGAGAAACCATTCAAATGTCAGATGTGCACAAAGAAATATTCCCATTCTACCGGGCTAATATATCATGTTAGAACCCATACTGGAGAGAAACCTTTTAAATGCGAGTTATGTAAGAAAGTATTTCATGATTCTTCCACTCTACGGAATCATATTAGAATCCATACTGGAGAGAAACCATACCAATGCCGGGTGTGTCAACGAGGATTTAGATGCTCTGCCATGCTAAAAAAGACATGCTACAATTCATACTGGAGAAAAGCCATACCTTTGCCAGATATGTCAGAAAACATTTGCACGTGCTGCACATCTGAGAAGTCATGAAAGCTCCCACACCGGAGATAAGCCACACCTTTGCCAGGTATGTAAGAAAACGTTCTCAGACAGTTCAACACTGAGAAAGCATGAAAAATCCCATTCTGGAGAGAAACCACACCTTTGCCAGGTATGTCAGAAAACATTCTCACTAATTTCCGCCCTGACATCACATGTAAGAATCCACAGGAGAGAAACCATTTCTGTATCATGTTTGTGACAAAAGATTTTCCCAATCTTCATATCTGAAACGTCATGAGAAAACCCGTTCTGAGTAGACCATTTGTGTCATGTTTGCAAAAAGACATTTTCCAAATGAAAAAATCATGTCAGAATGTATACTGGAGAAAAGTAAAACCATTTCCAGGTGAGCCAGAGAAATTCTTAAAGCAATTCAGTTATGTAGTTTAGAAAACCCATACTATACTGGAACCCCAAAACAATTTAGTCATCCAAAGAGAAAAATTATAAAGTACTTTGTCTTCAGGAGACATTCGAATGCATTTCAAATCTAACAAGACATGAAAAGCCCATAATGGAGTGAAACTTCTTCGTTGTCAGGTCTATAAAAAAACATTCTCTGATCTTCCAGTCTATATAATGCTAGAATTCATCCGTACCAGTTCCAGTTATGCGAGATAGCATTGTGCAGCTTCACAAAGGAATCCACTTAAAAAGCCTGAGACAGTCTTACTAAAGAAAGCATTTTCTATCTGCTGAGAGTGGAAAATCGTTTAAAAGGATTATTATGGGTGCTGATTTAAGCTAATGAATGCGTAACAGTGCAGATGGCCATTAATATTATTTTGTATCCTAAGTAAAGAGCTTTAATTGCAAAAAACTTCACAGTTTATGTTTGACTAAAACCTTTAGGACCTCTTGGATTATGTTTCTGAGGTTTTAGATTGTTTTTACTTATATTCTTTTATTTTGTACTCATTTCTCTCTCGAACAAGGATTCTTTTCTTATTTTTATTCTGTGGCTTCTTGTTTTTTTTACTTTTAGGCAGTGCATTATAAATAATTCTGTTTTACTATACACACTTTAGAACCTACATGTTGGGTACGTTTTGCATTTTGAGAAAACATTAGTTCGATTACGGTGGACAATTCAACCACATTGATCTGTTTTATTTTTGTTTAATGGTACTATTCCACTGATCAAAGATGCTGTGTATAGTTTTATTGGTTTTTTCACTACTCGCTTGAAACTTAAAATTGTAAATTCATAAGCTGCTATTGTTGATTAATGCACTCTCAAGGTAATTTAAGCTAAAATTTCACACTAAATGATCTGCCATGCTACAATTGAAATATCGTGGCAAATAAACTATGTTTAATATCATCTGTATTAGTTGAACATGAAATTAACTATTAGTGACATGACTGTAATCTATGCACGGCCATTGGAAGACATGTACGCAGTAAATAACAGCTGTCCCTACATAGAACCGGCGTAGGCCTATTATATGCAATCAACTCGATTAACCTCTGTGTAGCGCATTTGCATTTTTCGTAATGTACTTAGTCTTCCTGTTCATCAGCTCTGTTAAAATGCCTACTTCTTACTTTCTCTGGAGAATGATTACTTTTTCACTTGTCATTGGAGTAGTGGTTATAGATGAAGAACAATGCACCACTAGTCCCCCCCCCTTTCGCAAAACCACGAATAATGAATAACACGCCATGCAACACAATTTTTGTTCCTGGGTAGTAAGACAGTGTTATTTCCTACTTGATTATGCCTCAAAGTATAGAAAATGGCTGTTACTCCCTTCCAACGTTGCTCTTGTGACGAGGACAATAATAGTTTGAAATTTATTTATTTCCAGTGCAGAAACGGGCGACTGCGTCTTTTCGTTCAGATAAGGTCAGAAAACAACATGAAACAATATTAACATGCATTTACACTACAGCTATAGGGGCCTACACAGTGACCACAAAAGATATAGAAGTGAGTGGTTTTTAGAGATTTGCGATTGTACTGTAAATCTCAAAGGCAAAGAGCAGGGAAACTGGGGAAAACCGTCTTGGAGACCAATCAAGATTTCTACCATTTTGAAGTATCCGCTGACTTGACATACCAGCCGTACTCATCATACTTCGAGGCGTCTAACAAGCTCTTGATGCTGTTGTAACCCTCTTAGGTGCACTTGAGTGAGCCAGATGAATTGACGGGTAGGCTACTTGTTCTCGACTTCTCGTTATGGAGCAACACGGCTTTGAGGCTACTGGATGAACTAGCCTATCAGTGACGAGACGCTCGTCGTTCGGGTTAAAATCAATTACAATTTCCTCGAACAGACCCGTGACGGGTTGTTGTGGCAGAAGCAGGGCTGTTAAAGGCTTGTTATTTTTGTTTTTCTTTTTTTTGTTAAAAAAAAAAAAAAAATTTTGGTTTTTAGGTTTTTACAAATTTCAAAATTATAAATGCCAAAAATGTCGTCTCTTCAACTCTCTTGGCAATTGTTGTATGGTCTTTGTTAATTTCGTTTTATGACATTCTACTGTTCTACTGTTCTAGTTAATTTCATTTATATGCATCTGATTAATTTGAACGGTATTATGCCATTTTATGAGTTTTATGATCCGAAATAGGAAAATCTCAAAAACAAAAAAAAAAACAACTTTTCATTTTGAAAAAAGTTTGGTTTTTTGCACCCCTGGGCAGAAGCAGTGCCCTTCTCGACCGACGAAGAAGCTGGAAGAAGCTTGGTCACTCTTCCTCTGATCTGCACTTTCATCCATCAAGTTCCAATGTCTGTGCCTAGACGTCAAAAACTCTGCTGCACTGAATTTGGTGAAACCAAGATCTCTCATCAAGTCATTGATGTCTTTTTCGTTGGGATAGTATGGTCTCTCTCCTCATCTCGGAAATTTTAAAATCTGGATCAGCAACGTCTTCCTCGCTCTCTGACTTGCTGCTCTCTTCAGACGACGACTGCTTTCTCTCCGGAGGACTGGATGATGGGACGTGCTCAGGGACGTGTAGCACCTCGGTGATGGATGAAAGAAGAAGGTCCGGATACGTGATAGCAGTGTATTCTTGCCAGTTCGACGTCTGGAATGATTCACCACGCAGAAGTAGCAGTTGCTTGAGTGGTCAGTGAGTTCTCGCCAAATTCTTGGGATAGCAAAATGTTTGCGTGCGTGTGCACTTTCCAATTTGGAATAAAAGTAATCGAAAATGCAAAACTCGAAATTTCTAAAGTGATGAACTGTAGGCCTACGCCATAATGATTCAGTGTTGGAACGAGAAACCGGAACTGCTACCTACATTTTGTTAAACTAAGATAATATAACCTCGAAGACCTTCTGGAAAATGCCTCGAACTATGTGGAATGACGATGGAGAGAACGACCAATTTCTATCATTTTTATTTCTTGTTCCCCTAGGTAGGCCTTCATGATGATGATGATGATGATGATGAATACGACAATTTCTACAGCGCCGTAACACGGCACATGCCGTTACAAGGGCGCTTTGACACGATAAACACTCAGTCCGGATACGCCAACTTGAAATAATGTGTCTTGAGTCTGGACTTAAATGACTCCAGGGATGTTGCTGAACGGATTGAAGGTGGAAGATTGTTCCAACACCTAGGTCCAGCAACAGAGAATGCGCGGTCTCCGAAGCAGGTTTTAGATTTTCGTACCTTCAGATCGCCGCGCGCCTCAGATCGCAAAGAGGGTCCCGACCTAGATGACGACACGCCGATGCAATATGCTCTTAGGTACTCCGGTGCCATACCATGGAGGGACTTGTACACCAGTAGGGCGAGTTTATGATCTATACGATACTGCACCGGGAGCCAGTGCAGCACGTCACGAAGCAGAGGCGTGACGTGATCATACTTTCTTCGGTTGAACACTAGTCTCGCTGCTGAATTCAAGACGGGATCCATGTGATCCCTCAATCTTTGCTGCGGTCGACCCATCCTCCTAGAAGGAGTTGCCTAGCAACCTTCGACTCCTCAGTCTCTCTTCGCCTTCTTTCAACAAACGCTTGAGGACCATTTAGTTTGATCGTGATTTAATTGTATTTGGTTGGGAACGCCTCTCGTGAGTCTTACTTGAAGTGGCGCTGTATAAATTTGCAATTACCACTACCATTACCATCCGTCGAAACTGTAAAGTAGCTCCGGAGAATTGTTAGATGTCTGGACTGGCTGGTCCTCATCAAGTTCCGGCAGGGAGAAGGCGCTGCGAAAGTTGGAGCATTAACCCGGTGGATGGCAGCTGAGCTGAGGGGCGCTGGGAAAGATAGCATGACTCTCAGCAGCCTCCGGATATAATTATGCGTTAGAATGCGCCCAACTTTCTTAGTACTCAGTCCTTCCCGTCCAGGTCTGAACTCAGGCAACCCATTTCCTCCACTCGTCTCTGTCCATCTCTAGCTCTTTGGCCTCGTTCCACGACAGCTCATGGAATCTCAAGCAGTGCATATTTTAACTGTTTAACTACTGGGACAAATGTCCCAGTAGTTTTAGGATATGTCCCAGCAGTTTTAGGATATGTCCCAGTAGTTTTGGTGATTTGCCCTAGGTAATACTCTAATTTCATAACATTGGAATTAAAGTAGGAGACTTTGTCCCACTAGTCAGTTTGAGGAGGAGGGGAAAATTTAGGGTGGAAAACACTCGTAACTACCCCCCCCTCGAAAAATTCTTCAAGCAATATAGTAGCTATATAGTAGATACGAGGCGGCTACCCCCCCCGGTCGTCAACTTTTCGAGCATGATGGACCGCCGCTACCCCCCGGTCGTCAACTTTTCGAGGATGTTGGGCCGCTACCCCCCCGGTCGTCAACTGGTGTGCGGCATGAATCCTACTACTTACGCCACCCACTGGTCCCAGTAGTAAAAATCCGTTAAAATATGCACTGATCTCAAGTCGTCTCTGATGGTTTCGGGCCAGGTCTTCCGTGTCTTGCTCTCTTCCTTCTCCATCCAGTATTCCAGGACATCACTTGTTTGACTCTTCTGTCTTCATTCATACGGAAAGCATGCTCCACTTAAATCTGCTCTGTGTGATGATATTTTCTATATCTTCTTGCACCCAAGCTTTGTGATAAAAGCAAGTCCATGGCTAAGAGTTTCAAATGTAAGCGGAATAAAATGTATTGTTGCATTATTGGATCGTCGTCGTCGTCGTTGTCATCATCATCACCATCATTTTTTTGATAGATAATCATACGTTTCTGAGGCACAGATGGACATTTAGATGTCATAGTTTATTATTATTATTATTATTTTTTTTTTACCCGAGGTATCAAGGATCCCTCAGGATTTATGAAAAATTGCTATAAGGAGCAGGAAATTTGTCTGGAGGGTCAGGCGTCGTCTTCAGGGTTTGCAGGATTATTATTATTATTATTATTATTATTATTATTATTATTATCATCATCATCATCATCATCATCATCACCACCATAATCATCATCATCATCATCATCATCATCATCATCATCATCATCATCATCATCATCATCATCATTACTTTTAAAATTTATCAATGCCCACTATTATTAACCAAGATTATTTTAGGGGCATCATGCAATAATAAAATCGACTCTTGTTTAATTTGTTATCATGTGTTCCTAGAAACGTCGTACTATTTCATGTAATCATACTGCGGTTTGTCAGTTTGAATTTAATTGAATAAACGAATATATATATAATGTAATACCCAGATATATATATAATGTATAATATAACTCTTAGTCCGCGTGGATTATACTAAACCATCTTGAACTCAGCGGCGGCAATATCCAAGTTAGACTGCGCCATTTTCACATTTGTGTGAAAATGCCCAGTCTCTCAACAAGGCATAATCTGCAGGTGGATTCGTCGTAGAACAGGATGCGAAGTTCTTCCTTTCATTAGACTCGGAAAGCTTGAAAGCTCTTCCGTCTTTGGACTCCAATTTCTTGCATTCTGCATCATTGATTCCGACGTCAGCGAGGTAGTTCGTTCTTGTGATCGGATTCGGTAGTCACTGGATTCAGACGTCCCACGACAAACACGTCAGGGACCGAGGGACGACTTCAACAGCCTCATCTGTCTGGCAATTGGGTGCGGTGGAGATGTGCCCTGCGGGGGTCCGAGAGAACCCAAAACAGAAACCAGAGACGCCGTTCGGGCAGCCCACGAACCCTGGTTGACTAGAGGCTGTCCGGCGACCCCGTCGGGACCATCGGGAAGCGACACCGAAACTGGATTGTCGGCGGTGGGTTCAGCGTCCCTAGGCGTACACAGTGGCACGGCAGTATTACGTTGATCAAAAGGTGGTCTGTGGAGAGTCAATCGGTTCTTATATTTCTGTAGTCGTACATGTTTCGTTTGGTCAGCATGACGACCTGGTCCCGCAGGACACAACCGCTGCCAAAGTCGCCAAGTCATAACTTTATTCGCGTCGAGCAGCGCGTAAAACGTAAGGACGTCTTCGATAATAATTATTAGCACGCAGTTTTTTTATACATATGCCTTTGCGTTCCGTAAATGTCCGCAGATATACCAGTTCGTCAACATTGTATTATTCGACCAAACCATTTAGTCAGATTCGTCCTACTCGCATTACAATATTTAATTATTTATTTTAAAGCACAGGACCTCCGACCTAAGTCACCTAACTATCGGCACTCCCATCCTTCCCAAGAGAGCCGACTATGGATCAAAACTTAGCCGTCTTAATCTCGATTAGGGCTTCTTTGACGTATTCGAAGTTCGGTCGTTCGTTTGAGTTCATCAGCCAACACTGTTTCATTAAACTGTACAGAGCCAACGGACAGTGATGTTTCGTTGGCCTCTTCAGACGATTGCCCTTCTCCACCCACTCAAGGGCCTCAGCGTTGGACCTCGCTGCAGCAGAACAGGTGAAAGAGCTGAGATGTAATTAGGCGAGATGATTATTAGATGAGACTGGACGAGATAAGAGTAGACGACAGTTGGATATATCTACAGAATTGCAGGAAGAACAGCGGATTGCCCGATATGAGACCAGACGAGGTGAGATTAGATAAGGAGATATTGGATAACATGAAGTGAGATTAGATAATAATAATAATAATAATAATAATAATAATAATAATAATGATGATGATGATGATGATGATGATGATGATGATGATGATGATGATGATGATGATGATGACGAGACGACGACGACGAATACGAATAATAATAATAATAATAATAACAACAACAACAATAATAATAATAATAATTCAATAATAATTGCTTTTTCTAGCACTAATAATAACCAACCAATCCATCTGTGAAGATAAGCCAGAAGGTAAGGGAGCCCTACTTGAGTTCAACAAATCATATGACAGTATCAGCATCAATGACAGATGATATTGGATGGGACAAAAGATGAGTAACAGGAGATTACGGGTTCGATGATTTTGGATAAGTTGATAAGATTAGACAAAATTAGGCCTTTAGAAGAGATTAAACAGACGAGATAGATAAATAGCGTGAGTTTGGATTAGATCTAAATTTGTTTAGATTAGGTCAGATGAGGGTTCTGAATAGATCGAGGTAACGTTAGATTAAATGAATTTGGATAAGATGAGGCAGCTGATGCAAACGCGAAGAGATTCACTTGGTGCATTTTATCAAGCCTACATGTACCTGGGTATGGATCATCTCCGTATGTCACCATTTCGTAGAGGAGAATTCCGACAGACCAAACGTCGGACTTTGGATTATATGAACCTCTGCTGCTTGATGGCCTCAGGCGCAGTCCACTTGACAGGAAAGAAGGACCCTGAAACAGTTTACAGCCATCGTCTTCAGGACCCTTAGAGACCCACTGATACACCAAACAAAGGGTTGACAGCAGTTTGGTGAAAACTGCGTCCATCCAGTCCTGTCGTTTTAATAGTTCCAAATACATATTCACTATGGACGAGAAAATAACGACGTCGAGGACGAAGAAGATCCTACCACTGTCTTCACAGATCGCCAGAAGGGAGACTAGATTCGGATGACGCAGTGTGTGCATCGTCTTGGCTTCCTGCCTGAATTCATTGACCGTCATTGAGCCTCCATCCCTCAACAATTTCACGGCGACCTCTTTATTGTTATGTAACGTACCTGCAATTAATTTATTCATTTACTGATATAGTAATTTAATGCTTTATTACGCGAGAAACGTCGGTAGGCCCAATTAATTGCAAGTTTAATTAGAATCTTCTTACAGCAAGTAGAGCAGCTTATATACATTGCTCTCTGACCTCATAGATCTTGATCAGTTATGTTCAAATCATAATGACCAATTGACCATGAACAAGTTGTCCGCCAATTATTCTCTCCGTCATAAAGCAGTAGACTTGGCTTCTGCATAAACTGGGAGGAGATATTCGGGAAGTCCTCGATGGTAAAGCTACGGTGTGCTGTAGGTAGCTTACTGTTTGATTTGCTATATCAGACATGATAATAATTTTCGTGGCGTGGAGGCTAGTCGCTAGTGTCTAACCTTCATACAGTACTTTCCCCCAGTACCTCATCCCAGATTATGTAAGATGAAATTAAAAATTATATTGAAATGCATAAAAAATAACGATATGTAAATAGTACCAGCGTATACGGAGCCAAAGTTCCCGGATCCAAGTTTCTCTCCTAGTGTCAAATCTGAAACCTTGCAGGCGAGATCATTCAGCTGAATATCCGGTGGAAGCGGCTTTTTCAATTTACAATAAAGACCCGGGTTCTCTGAAATTTCCAATCATATTTTCTGTTTCAGACAATGCGATTAAGATGGACGTCATGATGTACGTCACTACTTCACGCTTGTTTTGACTCTGGTGGTTGCGTTCTACGTGTGTGCGGGATCCTGTCAGTGATAAGACTTTATCCGCGATTTTTACTTCACACGTTTTATGTAGTCAAGTACGTTACTTTAATGGTTTTCTGCTTTGACGGTGATGATGATGATGATGATGATAATATTATAATAATAATATTTTCGTTTTATTCAGACAATTTTAGTTGACTACTTAGTTAAATAATTACAGCTATAAGCAAAATTGTGCGTATTAAATGCTGTTTGATGATTTGATGAGCTTTGAATGCCTTTGATGATGATGCATTATGATGATGAATACATGACTGATGATGATGATGATGATGCATGATGAAAATCAATAATTAATGATACTGATGATGATGACTGATGATGATGATGATGATGACGACGACGATGATCATAATAATAATAATAACAAATAATAATAATAATAATAATAATAATAATAATAATGCAATCACTCCAGTCATAACAATCATTTCTGTAGCGCTTTACATGCAGTGGCATTTAGAGGCTTTCTTTTGAATCACTCACGATAGGGACAGAATACCTATTAGACACAGTAGTTGGCAGTTGCTTAAAAAGCTTTGCAATCTAGTGGGTTAATTCACACATGACAAATCCGGGGCGAACATAGGCTATTATTAATAATCGCAATGATAATAATAATAATAATAATAATAATAATAATAATAATAATAATAATAATAATAATAATAATAATAATAATAATAATAATAATAATAATTAACAGTATTTGTGTAGGACTGAATGACGGCTTATAAAATGATTGAAACAACTATGTTTTAAACATTCTAAAATAATGTTTGTTCATTTTATGAAGAACTAAATTTGTCTTATAATGCGGCGAAAAAAAATAAAAATGAAATAAGACTTAATAATAATAATAACGACAGTCAAGAATAATGGTCCTTTTCCAGCAGTTATTCCCGTTGTTTTTGAATGCTTCCTGAGGGATCATCTTGTATACCTCAGCTTAAATAATAATAATAATAATAATAATAATAATAATAATAATAATAATAATAATAATAATACGCGCATTAATAATAATAATAATAATAATAATAATAATAATAGCAATAATGAAGGCCTGCCTTCCCTTAAAGACCTGGCATATTTGTTTCTCTTCCAGGAACAATAATGAATACGCTATAGTCGAAAAATGCTTTTTTATCCACCCCCACCCTCTGGTACCTCGGCTATATCAATTCAACGTTTGAATGGTTTGAGACGAGTGTCTTCGCAGGCTTCTTCTGTCTATATTATGGCCTCAGCTGTGAGCACTTTGGAACTTCAATCCATATGCTACAAGTTTGCGAATTATAATAATAATAATAATAATAATAATAATGAGGGTTAAATAATAATAATAATAATAATAATAATAATAATAATGAGGTGTAAAGTATGCATAATAATAATAATAATAATACATAATATTCGGGTCGAATAATTTGCTGTAGACTAAAACCTGAGACGCCATGTCCATTGATCATTGATGATCTCTGCCAATTGCCAGCACAGAGCAGCCTTACCCTTTTAAGGTCCTCATTTGGTGCACCAAAGCTTAGCCATGTGCTTCGTTGATCCCAGAAGGGAGACCATCCTATGCTGGGACGTCTGGATAAAATAATGAGAAATGGGATTGAACGCATCATCAACATTAGTTTGAACAAACATCAATAGATGCAGGTTTTAATCCCCATTCGAGATGGTGGTCTGGGTTTGAGACGAGTGTCTTCGCAGGCTTCTTCTGTCTATATTATGGCCTCAGCTGTGAGCACTTTGGAACTTCAGTCCGCTACAATCATGTATCTTGACCAAATGCACCACTGTCTCAGACGCTTACTTTGAGGAGGTGATGGCGGCACGCCATGACACTCTACCAGCTATCATTGATCCTTTACCGGCTACATATATGGGGCATGGGACAGAACTTCAGTAGAGAAGGATAAGCTGTCAATTTTGGCCTCCATGAGCAATCCTGTTGATCGGGCTAGACTGGCTATTTGACTTGTGCGAGGACCTATATAAATTATTGATGATATTCTACACAAATTTCTTCTTAGCTATTATTAAAATTTAATAGGGCATACGAGGTGGCGCAAAGAAAGTGGGACCGCCTCGTGAAATCCTGTGCAAAATTATGCTTTGGGCGGTTTTTAAACTGTAAAATTATGGGGAGCTAGGCGAATGATTACTGAGTTTCCAAATAAATCCTGGAGTAAAACAAGTCTTAATCGACTTGAACAAAATTGATGCTGTTGGTACGACAGCGCGTAAATCAGGAAGCGGCCGTCCGAAGTTCGTTAGAACAGCACGGAATAATATTATTGGCGTGTGCAGAGTCAGCTGATTTGCAGCCAGCCTGAGCCAGGATGATGATCCTTACAGCCACAAGAGTCCACGGGAAATTGAAAGAGAAACTGGCATATCACGAAGAACAGCGCCACGCAAAATAAAGCAAGATTTGCAACTTCAACCGTACAAACGCGTAATAGGGCAGGTTATAAACGAAAACTAAAATTAAAACGCCTGCAGCGAAGTCAACAACAACAACAACAACAACAAGGACACCCGACGAGTAGGCTACTTGGCAGATTTCCAAACAAGAGAAGTGTAGGCCCGACGAAGCATTTGGTACAGATGAAAAGACATTTACTCTCGCCACACCAGTTAATTCTCAAAATGATCGTGTTTATTCTGATGCAAGAAAGAAAAAACAAGTTCCAGCAACGAGACTCGTACGCGAACGTGAGCGTCAACATTTCAGACGTGGCATCATGGTTTCGGTCGGTGTGTCTCAGATAGGAAAAACCAGTGTGGTGTGGAGCGAAAGTGAACAGTGAGTATTATTGT
The DNA here is from genome assembly GCA_020284085.1 of Aporrectodea caliginosa. Taxonomy (NCBI): domain Eukaryota; kingdom Metazoa; phylum Annelida; class Clitellata; order Crassiclitellata; family Lumbricidae; genus Aporrectodea; species Aporrectodea caliginosa. The sequence goes on from JACEVL010000525.1 coordinate 796,449, forward strand.
GATCACGTCTTAATACAAGGATTGCTTCCAGATATTCGTGCGAGATGTAATCGTCAAAGCTGGACAGTGGACACTGAAAAGTGGCAAAGTTGAAAAGTGGCAAAAATTCTCTCGGCGGTTTATAACGGAAGCATTGACCAGTGGCGCAGACGTTTAGAAAAAACTGTTGAGAACCGAGGACGATACATTGAAATTTGATTTATGATTTTGTATAAATTAGCACTAGTCTTGGCAACAAGTTACTTGTTTTTCTTAGAAGAAAATGTTACAAAAATTTATTATTTGAAATTATACTAGGCGGTCCCACTTTCTTTGCACCACCCTGTATATATATATACTATATATATATATAGGTATTATTTATTTATTTTTTTTTCAGAAAATGTATATAGCGCCCCTTCAAGGATGCCTACTCAGAAGCGCTCCCAGCCCAACCCCGGTCGAACAGGACAGTCTTAAGAGAACTGAGATAATATATCCGTTGTAATTCATGAGATTCAACTTACCTGAATAATATCTGATCAGCTCCACTATGTTGCTGAAGGTATTGCTGTTTGAGTCAGAATCAATGTAGAACAGACCTTTGTCACTGACTCGGACCTTGTAATGTCTGATATTCGGCAAACGCGATCCATTGGCACACCGAAGCGAAAGAGCGTAGCCATCCTCTGCGGAATGAAAATATAATGTCACAACATACCATACTGCAGTAATAGCATATCACAACAGATCATGACAATAATAGCATAACATAGCATTATAACATAACAGAAATGATAAAACATTCCATACTATGCCATTGAGTAAGTAAGTAAGTAAGTAAGTGTTATTCTTTATTTATCCAACTGCGTAACCGCACTTTGTTTTACATGAAATTAAGTATTGCACAGCATTCTTATTAAAACCGTATTTCTCATTATGCTGTCAGCCGTGACGCAGTGTAATAGCCTATAACTTGACAAACCATAGCATAATACGATTTAGCACAAAATAACATAATGTAACATAACACGGTTTGCAGTTTATGAAAATTTGTTGACAGTCCAGACTTG
>JACEVL010000525.1:802500-920000 GCA_020284085.1 Aporrectodea caliginosa
TTAACATAAACCAGTTTATTTATTCCGGGGCTAAATTCCCATTCCCCCGGTATTACTAGGCGATAGTAAACGTGATACCGGCAGTAATGGCTAAGTTTAACCTGATTGAATTTATTGTATTTCCCAGCTATACTTTATGCACCTCTGTACGTGACCTTGGTATCCTGTTGGATCAGGAGCTAACTTTTGCACCTCACCTCAATCGCCTCAGTCGCGACTGCTTCTATCAACTGCGCCAGCTTCGCACTGTCGCTCGATCTTTCTCAACTGGCGCTGCAACTACACTTGCGCATGCTTTCGTCACAGCTCGCCTCGACTATAATTGCCTATCCCTTTATTCTGGGTAACCATCTGGACGGCTGACTTTCCTTGACCGTATTCCATGCTCTGCAGCGCGACTTATCGGCGAAATACCCAAATTCAGTCATGTGTCAAATTACGTACTGGAGGTCCTTCTCTGGCTCCCTGTCCGTCAGCGTATAGAGTAAGTTGCCTCCTTGGCATGGCGATGACAGCTAGGCCTTGCTCCAACTTACATGCACGTACTTAACCTTTGTCGGCCTGTGTCGGGTACTCCGAGTAGTTGCACCCTTCGCTCAGCGGGGAAGGGGTTGCTCTCAGTCCCGTTTTCCAGCACCTATATGCAAATGCTTTTTCTGTGGTAGACCCGACGGTATGGAATGGCCTCCCGCTTGAGCTGCGCCTGCTTCCTAGGTCGCTTTCTGACACATTCTTCAATCGTTTGAAAGCTGTTCTTTTTGACCGTGCTGGAGTCGGGAGCATCTCTGAGTAGTTTTGAAGAGGTGCTATATAAATACATGAATGAATAAATAAATCAATTGTCCTACATTTGTACATTTTTCTTGTAAATTATTGCTAATTTGTATGATGCTTTTTTATGATGATGAGGTTGATGACAACGACGCTTGATCGCTAAAACAGCAACAATTGGACATTGGAAGGTTTCCGAACTTTGTGTGGGAGAAAAAAGTCAAGAAATGTTTAGAACTTTTGCGTAATGTGTGCTTTATAATATTTGGTGTCACGACAACTCGTCGAACGACATTTCGTCTAGTCGAGTCTTTGTCGAGCTTCTTTTCATTCGTCGAACGACATTTTTTCTCTAATTATTTGACATTGTCACTTTAAAACCGATGCAAGCTGGATTGAATAACTAAACTATTTACCAAATGGAAGTGGGATTGATGAAAACATTCCAATGTTGAAATAGAAGCTGCATTGATCAAACGCCTTTTTAACGTAACTAAAAGTGACTGGAAATCAAGGATAATGCATGGATGAAAATAGGTTGACCATTCAAAAGAATGCTGGATTGATGAAAATAATCTTGTCAGTAATTAGAAGCTGGAGACCAACTGAGAATATATAGCACGTTTTAGCGAAACTATAAGAAAGAAGGCCTCTGTTGATTAGCCGTAATCGGATACAGATACACTAGTAGACGAAATGTCGTTAGACGAATTGTCGTAGACGAAGTGTCGTTGTACGAAATGTCGTTCGACGAGTTGTCCCATCAGAACCATAATATTTGGCGATTCAAGCGCTCACCCGCTTCTGTAGAGTCATTAATCTTCGTTTCTTTCTCTTCATTCACTTTACCATTCTCTTTTTTCTCTGGAATCATGGACATAACAAGTTTAACAACCTATGCAATATCAGCATGGCTGAATAACTAAATCTATTTATCATATTATATTTTTTTTATTAATTTCACTTATTGTAGGCTCGAGGCCAGCATTTGTTTAACGCCTTAACGACGTTAGTTTACTAAACTATATTTGTCCTGGGCCTCATCGGTTGATGTCAAAACACAATAGCAGTAATCGTAACTGCAATTAGTAATTTCTATAGCGCCGGTGCATAATGCACAAGGCATCATCCAGAGGTCGGACATTATGTGTATAGATTATAGAAGAGAAGAATAAGTCGTAGAAATCTCTTGAGTCAAATTAAGGAAACAGATTTATACAACGCTTACTCGATTCGAGAGTTCGAAGTTTTTCCCACAAATCCGTTACTTCTGAAATTATGAACAAGCAAGACACTGCACTATCTGAAAACCTAAGTTAGGAAACGTGTTTATCAAGATATCCGCCAATAAAGATGAAGACACTCGAAGCAGAAGATATTAATTTTTGTATTGCGAAATGTTGTAGGTTTTCCCAGTATTGTTGTAAATTTTTTGATGATGCTTTTATATGATGATGATAACAACGAAGACAATGGTTGATCGCTGATCCAACAGTAATTGGACATTGGAAAATTCCGAACTCTGCGTGGGAGTAATAAGTTAAGAAATGTTGAAACTTGTGCCTAAAGTGTGCATCGTTTACAGCAATTTATGCCAATATTACGGCGATTCAAACGCTCACCCTTTTTTATTGGTTCATAATCATCCGACTCCTCTTCACTCGGGTTATCATTCTCGTCTTTTTCTGGAATCATGAGCATAACCAACGCAATATCATCATGGCTCAATAATTATATTTATTTATTATCTCATTTATTTATTAATTCCACTTATTGTGGGCTCAAAGCCAATAATTGTTTAGCACCTTAACGACGATAGTTTACTTAAAGTGACTGGAAAACAAACACAGCTCATCGTTAAAGTGGCCTGGTGACCCTCTGATCGAAAAGAATGTATATTTCGGTATACATGGAGGTGGCCAAGGTCTAAACCTAACTAGAGACCAACTACCACTCGATCCACCGTATTATCTGACAGAAGCCGCAAGAAGGATATTAGGAGAGCAATCATCCAATCCTCGGAATGAAGATCATCATCTTCTTCTTCTGGTTCTCTGCCTTTTAGGCAGGTTCAAAATGTCCGACATAGCCACTGTTCTCTCTGTTGGCTCTCTTCTTTAAACTTTTTTTCCATCATCCCATCCAGCATCATCTTTCTTGGTCTTCCTCTTGTCCTCTTCCCCTCCATTTTTCCTTCAATGACCACTCTTAGAAGTCAGTGTTCTCTCATCATCACCATTAATATCATCATCATCATTATTATTATCATCGTCATCATCATCATTATCATCAGCATTATCATCATTAGCCTGTTATTATTTTCTAAATTTGTCCTGAGCCTCATAAGTTGAAGTCAAAACACAATCGCAGTAATCGTATCTGCAATTAGTAATTTCTATATCGCGCCGGTGCATAATGCACAAAGCATCATCCAGAGGTCGGACATTATGTGCATAGATTATAGAAGAGAAGAATAAGTAAATAAATGATCGAGTTCTGCGTTCAGCTGCTCGCCTCATTGGCCACCTTCCTAAGTATGCTTCTGTGTCTGCCTATATGTGTGATGTTCTTCACTGGCTCCCTGTTTCTCAGCGCATCTCCTATCGAGTTGCTGCACTTGTATGGAGGTGTCTTCTTGGCTGTGCACCATCCTACTTGACTGATCTTAGTCGACCTGTCTCTGACCTCGCAGCTCGTAGATCTCTGCGTTCTTCAGAAAGGGGGGAGCTTTTGGTCCCGCGAGCTCACACTTCTATTAGACAGCGTCGAGCCTTTTCGATTGTGGGTCCCTCCATCTGGAATGGCCTCCCACTAGACTTGCGATTGATGCCTAGGCTAGGTTCGCCTGCCTTTTATAAGTATCTCAAATCACACTTTTATAGCCGTGGCTGGGCTGGGAGCGCCTCTGAGTAGGTCTCTTGAAGAGGCGCTATATAAATTCTCGGAATGAATGAATGAATGAATGAACGAATGAAATCGTGGAAATCTCTTAAGTCAAATTAAGGAAACAGATTTGAACAACGCTTACTCGATTCGAGAGAGCGAAGTTTTTCCCATAAATCCGTTACTTCTGAAATTATGAACAAGCAAGACACTGCACTATCTGAAAACCTAAGTTAGAGGAGTTAGTTATGAAGACACTCGAAGCAGAAAGTATTAATTTTTGTATTGCGAAATGTTGTACGTTTTCCCAGTATTGTCGTAAATTTTTTGATGATGCTTTTATATTGTGATGATCACAACCAAGACAATGGTTGATCGCTAATCCAACAGTAATTGGACGTTGCAAAATTCCGAACTGTGCGTGGGAGAAATAAGTTAAGAAATGTTGAAACTTGTGCCTAAAGTGTGCATCGTTTACAGCAATTTATGCCAATATTACGGCGATTCAAACGCTCACCCTTTTTTATTATGTAATAATCATCCGACTCCTCTCCACTCAGGTTATCATTCTCGTCTTTTTCTGGAATCATGAGCATAACCATTGCAATATCAGTATGGCTCAATAATTATATTTATTTATTATCTCATTTATTTATTAATTCCACTTATTGTGGGCTCAAAGCCAATAATTGTTTAGCACCTTAACGACGATAGTTTACTAAAGGTTATTGGGAAACCAATACAGCGTATCGTTAAAGTGGCGTGGTGACCATCTGAGCGAAAAGAATGTCTACTTCGGTATACATGGAGGTGGCCAAGGTCTAACACTAACTAGAGACCAACTGCCACTCGATCCACCGTATTATCTGACAGAAGCCGCAAGAAGGATTTTAGGAGAGCAATAATCCAATCCTCGGAATGAAGATCATCATCTTCTTCTTCTGGTTCTCTGTCTTTTAGGCACTTTCAAAATGTCCGACGTAGCCATGGTTCTCACTGTTGGGGCTCTTCTTTAAGCTTTCTGTCGTCATCCAATCCAGCATCATCTGTCTTGGTCTTCCTCTTGTCCTCCTCCTCTCCATTTTCCTTCAATGACCGTTATTAGTAGGTAAACTTACGACCTTAAATGCCGAAATACTTGCTATTATGGAAAACCTAAAAGGCCCCAACAAGAACATCATACGGCGAAAGCATTCAGAGCTGCCACTCAGGCTGGCAGCTATCTATTTAAACAGAGGAACACAGATACCACGTCAGAATGCAGAAACAATAAGGGCCAAACCAACAGAGAACCTTTAATGCCCCGCATACCCACTACAGTGCAACAATCGGCTACAAGGAGTAGTACTCAACACTTTCCAGTTCTGAAACCTTTATTCATTCAAGTGGTTAAAAAACAAAAACCGAAAACCACTATTGAACACAATGGGGCTAACGTAGACGAGCAATTCGACCAATCTACTGGACGCGAAACACGAGCACCCTTTGAATTTAGCAACCGTGCCATACCCCCACATCATAACACGCAGCATCATATCCCTCACTATAAACCTCGATTCGGCCAACACCTGGCTGACCAGTCACGGACTCCTCGCCATCCTCGCTCCCCCGAAACTCCGAACCACAGATTTAAGACTGCTGTCAACCATTCGAATTCAACAGAACCGTCCACGCGCCTACCAACTACCTCCACATCGAACATCCCGCCTGGAGCTTTGGAGCAGAGATCAACGGAGGCCTCAAATGACCAAAGGACCGCGAACTTGAAACTGCCCGACCACCATTTTGAGAATAATACAACACACTTCGCTACGGGCCACACTAACGTCGACCCGGAACCGAACTTAGTATGACTCAGACTTGATAGGCCTACATTTCAAGAATCGCCGGATAATGTCCGCCACCCTGTCACTTCGAACTACGAAACGGGATTCAGGTTGTTGCGAAACTCTCTAAAGCTAAAACGAAGAATAAGACCATCAAGCAGAACAAATTTATAATAAAACATAGAGACGCCCTGGAAAACTCTAACATAAACAATTTATCATCCTATAAATTGATTAGTATGAATCAATAGCACTTAATAAAGGATTGAATTTTTTATACAGATTACCAACCTAACCATTTAAAGAATAACATCGAGCTCATATATAGCTTTGAAAGGGAGCTCCAAATAAAACGTCATTTTGATAAACAAGCAGAGAAGCTTAATAAATTAGATAGAAAAGGCCAACCTTCTACTGGTACCCAGTCTAATAAGAATGAAATAGAACCCATAAGGATAGCCAGTTCATGGTACCCTCCTAAACCTAACTCAGATATTAGTGCGGAAATCCCTTTCCTAGACGTTAAAGTTGTTAAGAAGGGAAAAGGTCTTCAAACCACAATATACATAAAACCCACCGATAAAAAAATATATCTTAACTATTGCAGCAATCATCCCCCACATACCAAGAGATCAATTCCATTCAGCCAATTCCTGAGATTGAAAAGAATAGTGTCAGATCCACTTGACTAACAATCTTAACATGACCAATTTATTCAAATTAAGAAACTACCCAAAACAAATTTTAAACGGAGCACTCCTTCGACTTAACCAGATGAACAGAGACACCTTATTTACATACAAGGTCAAAACCAAGAAGATAGATAGGCCCATTCTGGCTATGATCTATGAAAATTGGCACGATAAGAAGAATGTGCTTAAAATTAAGGACCTTGCACAAACTTTGGAAAGAACTACTAAGCGAAAATTCTTATCTCCAAAGGTATTTTAAAGAAACTCAACCCATGTTAGCTTTTAAAAACGAAAGGAATATAAAACAAACGTTAATTAGCACTAAATTTTCTGCACCTTGGCACATTAAACAGGAACTGAAGTATAATAATAACATTTTAGATAAAGAAAATCTGCATAACCTATTAGCCCTATTATCAGAATGCTAAGGTTGTTGTTTCAGAAAACCTGCTGTAGATACTTACTAATGCACATATGAGCCCTGATAACCTGGTAGGCCTACTCTTTACTCGATATATAATTAATAAATAAAAATTTGAGACCTAAGATAGTAATGCTGTAAGTTGAACAGAATAAACAACTATATAACTATATATGTCTCTAGTGATTTCATGTTATCCTAGTTTTTATATTTTGTGAATATTTAATTGTGTAATGGTTTGGAGATAAACATTACTTCACAGACTAGGTTACTGATTGTTATGTTGATTGATCAATACCATTTTATAATTAACTAAATAATACTATATTAGTAATGATAGGATTTTTCCGGTAAAAGTTGTTTGACGGATGACCCCTAGCTATTATTAGTATCGTATCTATGTCTTGTTTTACCATACACCTCACTGAAGATACCTATGGCACCCAGTGTTGTTCAGTAATTGAAATACATGTAATTGAATTACGTAATTGAATTACATGTTCTGTATTGTAATTGTAATTGAATTACATTTTAAGTCCAGTAATTGTAATTGTATTTCAATTACAATATTGCATGTAATTTGTAATTGAATGAAGTGTAAATTACAAATTACTTTCATAGAGTCAGCAAAGATGCCAGCCTGCAGAATTGACCCGTTCCACCCGTTTAATTCAATAAACTGCTCTGCATTATGATGGCATGGCAACATAATTGTCAACATTATTCTTTCCTTACACCCCTCTTACAATCTTACAGCACACTTTGATAGACCCAAGGGCAAGGGCTGACCTTCATTATCAGACTATCAATACAGTCACGCACTCATTCTTAGATAGCTTACTTCGGCTGCCTACAGAAAACAGAGCTTCCATCTTCAGCTCCAGTTGAGCGTCTCTTTAGCACTGCTGGACGAATTGGCTCACTCACCCAGGCGCAGTCACCTGAGTTCTCTAACAGACTATCATTTTTAAAAACTTTACTGAAAATCCAATAAACTAACTTGTTTTTATGGATTATATCATCATAATTGTAAATAATATTTTGGATACCTGACAAACTTATAATACAAGTGAGTGTATATATTATATTATTACAATTTACAAGCCATTGTTGGTCCATTGGATGTTTCAGTTTAAAAATAGAGTAAATTAAATATTATCGAAAAAATTCTAAATCATTTGCCAATTTTAAAGGAATAATTGAAAAGTAATTGGTAATTGAATTACAATGAAAATGTAATTGTAATTCAATTACTTTCACAATCAAGTAATTGTAATTGTAATTCAATTACATTTACAAGCATGCAATTGCAATTATAATTGAATTACATTTAGAATGTAATTGATACAACACTGATGGCACCAGATCTACCGCTTTAGAAGACCTGGTCCAGTAATGTAATATTTAACGGTCACTTTTGTGTCAGTTTTTTACTTACGTGGTGACGCTGTCGGGTTGTCGTGCTCTCCGTGCGTTTTTGGTGGATTTGTGATGTTTTGTGTGGTTATCCGTGTGAAGCCTTTCGGTGGTGGAGCCATGCTTGGTTTCCAATGACTTGGATTGACTGTTTTGTAAAATTCATGCAATATAAATGGACCCTTTACGTTACTGCCCCCTAGCGATTATTTATTACAGCTTGCCATCATAAAAGGGGTTAAACTACATGTAATGCACTAGTGCACTATTAAGGCTTAGTTAAGGGGTAAGCTACATGTAATGGATGCACTAGTGCACTATTAAGGCTTAGTTTCCTCTCAGTATATGCGTCCGATCCATTTCCTTTGTCTCTTTCTTATTATGTATATCAGAGCTCTTTCTTCTCCAATTCTTCCCATCACTTCTTCATTTGTTTTTGTGTTCCGTCCAGCTGATTTTCTCCATTCCTCTCCAAGTCTACATTTAGAAAGCCTCCAGTCTTTTAATATCCTCTTTTCTCGTGGTCCAAGTCCCTGACCCGTACAGCACCGCACCCCATATCAGTGTCTTATTCATTCGTATCTTCAGATTCCTATTTAGTTGTCCTCTAAGTAGTTCCCTCCTTTTTGAGAACACCTCTTTTCCTATGGCTATCCTTCTTTTAATTTGTCTGTGGCATTTGACATCTGTCGTGATCATACTCCGTAGGTAGAAGAATTCTTTCACCTGTTTTAATTCTTTTCCTACAATATGTATTCTGAGAGCAGCTTCCTCTCTTTTACTTAGCTTCAAAAGAATCGATACCTATATCTTTCTGGTGACAAGGTAGTATCATCTAAAGGAGTGAAAATTGTTAGCAGCAACCGAAACCTTGCAAATATTAGGATTATTCCTACTACTACTATTACTGCCATCAGCATCTTCACAACTACCACTGTTATTGTTATTCCTATTAGTAGAAGTAGAAGAAGGTCTCTCTTCAACTTCCTCCCTATCCTGAAATAACTAATAATCTTTCTTCTTCTTCTTCTTCTTCTTCTTCTTCTTCTTCTTCTTCTTCTTCTTCTTCTTCTTCTTCTTCTTCTCTTCTTCTTCTTCTTCTTCTTCTTCTTCTTCTTCTTCTTCTTCTTCTTCTTCTTCTTCTTCTTCTTCTTCTTCTTCCTCTTCCTCTACCGCTACCGCTACCGCTACCACTACCACTACCACTACCACTACAACTACTCTACTACTACTACTACTACTACTACTACTACAACTACTACTACTACTACTACTACTACTACTACTACTACTACTACTACTACTACTACTACTACTACTACTACTACTACTACTACTACTACTACTACTACTACTACTACTACTACTACTACTACTACTACTACTACTACTACTACTACTACTACTACTACTACTACTACTACTACTACTACTACTACTACTACTACTACTACTACTACTACTACTACTACTACTACTACTACTACTACTACTACTACTACTACTACTACTACTACTACTACTACTACTACCTTTCCTTCCTTTCCAAGACTCTTGAACGTCTGGTCTCTCTTCAACTTCCTCCCTATCTTGAACAGTCAGGACTTCTTCCTCCTAGTCAATCAGGATTCAGGGCTAATCATTCCACTGAAACTGTCCTGCTGTCACTGCTCTCCGACATCTACTCCGCTGTTGATAGATCTCAACTTTCACTGCTGGCTCTCTTTGATGTCTCTGCTGCCTTTGATATGGTTGACCATGACATTCTGCTGCAACTCTTCGAGACCACCTTTGGCATCAGAGACCTTCCTCTTCTCTGGCTCCGTTCTTACCTTACTGGTCGTACTCAAATGGTTATTTGTGGTGACTCTAGAACTCCTGGGTCTTGGTCAAATATGGTGTTCCTCAGGTCTCTGTCCTGGATCCTCTTCTGTACCTCTTATACACGGCCGACATTCCAGCTATCAGTGATATTTCAGTTTTGAAAATAATTACAGTTTCAGTTTTTATTCAGTTTTGGCTTCATCATTTCTATTCAAGTTCAAGTTTCAGTTTTGAAATAATTTCAGTTTCTATTACAGTTTCAGTTTTAAAATAATTTTCGTTTTCATTTCAGTTACTGGAAATTTTCTGTTTCAGTTTCTACATAGATATGTTTGCATTGATAGACAACAAGATGGACGTGCAACTGATTATATGTTATTAGATGCTAATTTGTAGAAGCACTGCTCTGTCATTGTTTACAATGCCTAATGTGTTACAAATCGATGAGTTACCAAACACAAACTGCCACACTTCGCTTTCGCGCTTACGTCCAGCTATTAGTCGCGGTAAGCTCATTCTAATTAGAAAAATTTAGCAACCTCACACTAACAGACGACATAAATTCGGATGACCGGAAGTTACCGGATATCGAATAATAACGAGAATAAATGGTTGGCCTAAATACCGAGAGTTCCGATTAAATACCGAGAGTTACATAGGCAGCGATTTAGTCCAATTAAAGCCCACTGGAAACGCATAAAAAATTTTACATGTTGCAGAAATGTTAGTTCGGATATTAATTAACGTTTCTATTTCTATTTCGTTTTCAACTTTTTAATTTTCGTTTCTATTCAGTTTCCGCTTTGCAAATAATTTCCGTTTTAGTTTCAGTTTCCGTTAAACGGAATTTCATAATTTTAGTTTCAGTTTCTATTTCAGTTAACTGAAATATCACTGCCAGCTATATTCTCTAACACTCCTCAACTGGTCACCTCTATGCTGACGATGTACAGGCGCTTGTCCATGGTCCATCCTCTGCTCAGCTTGCTCTTACTGGCTGCATTGATGCTTTCTCTCGAGACGTGCACCTCCGGATGTCCTACAATCGGCTCTCACTGTATCCAAATGAGATGCAGCTCATCTGGTTCGGCATTCGGCAGCAGCTTCTTAAGCTAGATTTCCCACTTCTTGCAGAGAGAATCCCGTCCTTCACTTTCCACTCCAGTGTACGAGACCTTGGCGTAGTCCTGGACTCTGACCTTTTCTGAGCATATTGCCAGTCTAACACGTTCTTCTTACTTTCACCTGAGGCGTCTTAGAGCAATCCGACGCTCGGTCTCCTCCTCTGTTTTACCTCTATTGTCCATGCCTTCATCTGCTCTCAGATCGATTACTGTAATTCTCTCTTGGTTGGTCTCCCAAAGGTTCGTCTCTCTCCACTTTAGTCTGTTCTAAATGCTGCGGCCAGACTAGTAGCCCGATTTCCTCGCTCATTCCCACATCTCTGCTTTCATGTTTGATCACCTTCATTGCTCATTGCTCGGGTTCAGCTCAAGGTACTTTGATTAAATCTACCGGCCGTATACTGGCCGAGCTCCCAAGTATCTATGTGACTTTATCCGGCTTCCGGTCTCGGCTACTTCCCTTCGTCCGCTACGCTCATCAAACCGCATGATCTCTTTGTCCCGCGAGCGAGAACAGTTACTGCTATGGCTAAAACGCGAGCCTCTGCCTTCATTGGCCCTGCACTATGAAACCAGCTTCCTCCTTTGACAGGTTTATTAACTGCCATGGTGGGCCAAGTGCTTCTTTTCGTTGTCTGAAGACCTCTTTCTTTTCTTTGGATCTTTCGCACCGGGAGCGCCTCTGATTGGTGTACACTGCGAGAGGCGCTACATAAATTGATACATACAATACAATACAATACACTACTACTACGGGGGTCCGGTGGCGCGTTGGATAACATCTGGCGAAGAGTGCGAGAGGTACCGAGTTCGAGCCCCGTTAGGGCGGATTTGCTTTGTAGGCTGCTATTAGCGCCGTGTATTACAGGCTGTCTGTTCTGTTAGTAGTTAACTAGTTAAGATTGTTTCAATTGCATAACATGTAAATGTACAGCGCAGTGCGTTTGTCAGGCGCTAAATTAAAGAAAAGATATTATTTATTATTATTATTATTATTATTATTATTATTATTATTATTATTATTATTATTATTATACTACTACTATTACTACTAATACTACTACTACTACTACTACTACAACTACTACTACTACTACTACTACTACTACTACTACTACCACTACTACTACTACTACTACTACTACTACTAGTACTACTACTACTACTACTACTACTACTACTACTACTACTACTACTACTACTACTACTACTACTACTACTACTACTACTACTACTACTACTACTACTACTACTACTACTACTGCTACTGCTACTACTACTGCTACTACTACTACTACTACTACTGCTACTACTACTACTACTGCTGCTACTGCTACTAGTACTCTCGGTTGATAGCTAAAACAGCAACAATTGGACAATGGACTGTTTCCGGACTCTGTGTGGGAGAAATATTTCAAGAAATTTTGAAAAGTTTGCGTTAACTGTGCTTCATTTAAGTAGGGGCTTAGAGCGACTGATGCCAATATTGTTACTAGTCAAACGCTTACCACATGGTAACGTCATGTAGTCATCGAATGTGGTTTCCTTCTCTTCATTCACTTTATCATTGTCTTCTTTTTCTGTAATCATGGGTCCACATAACAACCAATGCACAACCATCATGAGTAATAAATCGACAAGAAAGTCTAAGCTGGAAGTGACGTCGCGTCACGTGACCTACACTTGTGCCCTAATTTGCATATTGTCTGCAGACGTGCCATGCTTTATATGCATAGTATTGGCCAGAGCGCAATTTTTTTTTATTATTATTTTTTTAACCCGAGGTAGATATGATCCCTCAGGTGACACAAAAATAGTCCGGAGACAGAAATAAATGAACATCTGGAACGGTTACGTCTCCTCCAAATCGGGCATAAAAAACGTGCCCCGGAACGCGACGGCGTTGAAGCGCTGGATAATTATTGAGAGCCGCTGAAACAGATAGCTAGCCTCTCGGTTGTCTCCGGATACGCGAGTCAGGTTGTGCCCCAGGTCAGATATGAAAGTGAGACCACTGTTGTTTATGGGCCCCAGGGTTTCAAAGGCCAGGGGAATGAATTTGTATGAGTCTAGTAGTGTGCTGTATTTTGTGTTCTTTCGTGCTGCTGCTATTTCGGCCGCCGCGCCTGCCGTTACTGCTGTTGATGGTAAGTATGAGGCAGTCTATGACGGTGGCATCCCATATGAGGCTGCGTCCGGCCTGCCAGGGAATCAAAGTAAGGCCATCTGGCCTCTTGCCGTCTGATCGGAGTAAGCCCGGCGGTTCCTTGATAGCTGGGAAACCTGCCTTCGATAGACCGCGGCAGATCAGATCATTGATGACGCTGTGTCGGGCTATGCGTCCGAAGCCTAAGCTGCACGATAAACCGTGAGAGCCCCTTGTGGTGACCAGGGTGCCACACGCGCAGGTATGAGGTTCGCAGAGGGCAATTCCGAGACGCAGGCCGACGGCTACTCTCGTGGCCTCATCATCCAGTCTGAGGCCACATGATGTAATTGGTAGGGCATATAGCCAGTCGCCTGCGTGCGGAGCAGATACAGCCTTTATCCGAGCTTGATCGTATGCATCGGGGAGTATTATTATTATTATTATTATTATTATTATTATTATTATTATTATTATTATTATTATTATTATTATTATTATTATAGTTTAATTATTTTTTACTGTAATGTACTTACTTATTTAACGCAATTTTCGAATTTAAGTTTACTTTTAATCATTATCACCATGACTTCAGTCTTCCGTTTTAGACTTTATAATAATAATAATAATAATGTATGATATGATTGTTATTATTATTATTATTATTATTATTATTATTATTATTATTATTATTATTATTGTTATTATTATTATTATTATTATTATTATTATTATTATTATTATTATTATTATTATTATTATTATTATTATTATTATTATTATTATTATTATTATTATTAAATGATTATCATTTAAGAGGACGGCCTTAAAGAGTGAAGTGTCTGCGTTATAAGCATGGTAAGGTCGAGGAAAAACAGATGGCGTTCCCGCGTTGGACAGCTACCGAGAGTCTCTGGAATAGGTAGTTTGTTTCGAGGGTGTCATGGGTTGCATCCGTCAACCTTCGTCCAAGCTCCAACACAAAATTCAATCCTTCTGAGCTCCAAGCACCGCTGGACTCAAGTGCTACCGCCACAAAAGCATGTGTTCGGGTGATTGTGGCGTATTTCAATCTCTTGGCGGCGGCTGCCCGGTTTGCGGCCTCACCCGCTTCGGTTGATGTTGTTGCCAGATGTGACTTTGCGAATGTATCCGAAACTGTCACATCCCAAGTGAGGCATCTTCCGCATGACCACGGGATGAGTGTCACGCCGTCCGGTCGTCTATTATTATTATTATTATTATTATTATTATTATTATTATTATTATTATTATTATTATTATTATTATTATTATTATTATTAAATTATTATTATTATTATTATTATTATTATTATTATTATTATTATTATTATTATTATTATTATTATTATTATTATTATTATTATTATTATTATTATTAATATTATTATTATTATTATTATTATTATTATTATTATTATTATTATTATTATTATTAATAATATTGTTATTATTATTATTATTTTACCGAGGTAGAAATAATCCCTCAGGAACAAAATTATATTAGGATAAAAAACGTTCTTAGAATCAGGCATATTATTGTTATTATTATTATTATTATTATTATTATTATTATTATTATTATTATTATTATTATTATTATTATTATTATTATTATTATTATTATTATTATTATTATTATTATAAAATCAGAGTTCTTAAAATCATGGTTCTTAAAATAAAGGTTCTAGGGCCTCATCGAACCCAGGCACGCGATAGCGTTGAACCGCTGGATTGTGACTGAAATCTTTTGGAACAGGTAGAAAGTTTCTTGAAGATCTTTATTATTATTATTATTGTTATTATTGTTATTATTATTTTAAAATCAGAGTTCTAGGGTCCCATTGTGCCAAAGCATGCGACAGCGTTGAACCGCTGGACAGTAATAGAGAGTTTTTGAAACAGGAAGAAGGTTTCTTCTTCTTCTTATTATTATTATTATTATCATCATCATCATCATCATCATCATCATCATCATCATCATCATCATCATCATCATCATCATCATCATCATCATCATCATCATCATCATCATCATCATCATCATCATCATCATCATTATCATTATCATTATTATTTATTATAATCATCATCATCATCATCATCATCATCATCATCATCATCGTCGTCGTCATCATCATTATTATTATTATTATTATATTGTAACGCATCGTATCCTATCATATCAAATCAAAACATATCAAATCATATCACGTCATATCATATCACATTATATCATATTATGTTATATTAATCATATTATATCATAATTATATTAATATGTTGTTTTTGCGGTTGACGACGACAATAATTATCAGGGCAATGCTGATTGAAATGATGGTGACGAAGATACCAACGGCAATGATGACGTCGTTATTGCTGCTTTTCCATGTGCTTTGTATGGGTTGAGTTATGAGTTCATTGAGTTGATTAAATACCTTTTGAATCATTTAAGCGAGGTATTTCCGTTGGACGAGACACTGGGAGTGGTGGAAGCACCCTGGTCCGCACTTGTTGGACACTTGGAGGAGCCTGGGCTTTGAGGTCATCAAGGCTCTGAGACAAAGGCTTCGCTGATTGAGATGTTGTGTATACATTGGGATGTGGAATGGAAGACACCACCGAATGTTCGGGGTTGAGGGATTGGGTTGAGAGGGCCTTGCCCGGATTGTTTCTCTGTTTCGGCATCTTCTTCGTCTTTGCGAGTTTTGTTTCGTGTCTACGCTTGCTGAGTTTGGAGCCCATTATTAGGCCTATTGGATGTTCTCTGCAAAGTCAAAGTCAAAAACCACACGTCGAAGTCAAAAAGTACTTGTTACTTTGAATTAATTAACCAATCTTATTATTAATATTATTATTAAGAGGTTAGATATCGGAGCAATAATTAACACTATAGCATCATCACAACTTTTATATTTGAACAGGAAGCAAATGATGAAGGATTTCTTATGCAGCTTATGAAAATATGGTAATCCAAATGTATGCCTCCTTTTCTGAAACTCGAATTTATGGAAGTGCTTAGCAGTAGGGAAGGGCCGAATATTCGGCCGGAAATCGGTTTGGACCGAGGTTTGGACTAATCGGTACTAATCGGTATCGGAGCATCCCAGGACTACCCATCCATATAGCAAAAAGTAATATTTTTGACCAAAGACAATTTCTTTTTTCATTAATACAAAAATAGTAACCTGTTTTAGCGACCTCCTGCGGTAATGTTTAATCTTTATAATTGAAGGAACGTGTGAAATAATTAAATAGTTCAGTAAGTAAAGTCTCGTTTGAACTACATGTACATCTCTTGGTATAGCTTTAATTATTATATAATATTATCTTTGCAAATGATAATAAATACAACTGGTTAATCGGATCGAATCCGGTTTCGGCCGAAAAAGCAGGCCAAATATCCGGACAGAGGTCATACGTTCGTATTTGGATGTATTAGTTATGGCTATAGCCAAAGAGTTCTGAACACTCTACAGCGTCAACATGTTTGACTTATTGATACCAACAAGAAGCGAGTTGCAGTAATCTAGGCAAATGGAAAACAATATATATTTAAGAGATATCCTAGCATACATGGGCACATGACGCCTAGTTCTGCGTATGTAACCAATGAACATATATTATGATGACTTACAAATAGGTCTACTGTTTACATGGCCAGTGAGAGACGTGGTAGAATTGAAAAAAAGCCGAAGTTACGAAACACAGCTGCCAGCTCAACAACTGAGTCGCCCAGTTTCAATGAATTAAGCCAATAAAACTTTAAAAGTTGCTTAGAAAAGTATTTTGGGAAAGTAGGCCTACTTTGAAAAAGTATTTTAAATTCTCCAAAATACTTTGACTATTTTGAAAATACTTTTGTAAAATTCTTTTCAAAAGTATTTTGAAAATACAAAATAAAATAGTATTTTCTATTTTGTAAATAGCAATCTATTTTCAAGATCTTTTGTGCCCATCACTGGTTATAATAATCGTAAAATACACAGTTTAAAGGGTCTTAAGGTTGAGACAAACAGCTTTTCAGTTTACAAAGAATACAGAACAACCGACCTGATAGAGAATTCCGATGCTGGAAGGTTAGGTCTATTGCATCAACACGTACGTCAGAATTCAACCGACCCACTGTTCAGTTATGACAATCAACAGACAATCAACACTCCAGCAGAATCGTTGCAATAATATTAACGACGCTTAAAATTCCTGGGCTAAACAGATAACCGTAGAAACACGAGCTTAGTTAGACTAAAGTTCAAGTCGACCTAATCATAGTTGAGGTTTATCGCCGGCCTTGACGACACTACAGAGAAACCGCTTAAGAACGATTTTCTTAAGTAATAATTATTGGATTTAATGTTCAAGCGTTGCTTATAATGCAATCTTGGAGAACCTTCTAACGTTGAAGTGATCAAGACGGACTGAAATTCAATAGTCTGTACTACCTGCTGATTACTTTTCACTTTCTTTTTATATTGAGGTGCTGTATAAATTCTCAGAATAAGAGAATGCCCTAATTCTGCTATTGTTTACAGGTATGCCATGAAATTACTTTCCGTGACTTGGTTCTGTTCTGAAGTTCCAAGGGCTCTGCGGGATGTCAGCTGCATCAACGTCTCTAGAAAAATTATTTTGATAATTAATCATTATTACTAATTATTAGTAACTACTGTTGCGCCGGTATCTAATCGTATAGTATCGTATCTAAAGATTTATATAGCGCCTCTCTCAGAATAACTATTCAGAGTCGCTCTCACCACGAAAATGCATAATGCATTAACCGATGGCGCACCAATCCACGCCGTAATCAAGTCAACAACCAGAAGACCAGTCCATTCATTCATTCATTCATTCATTTATTCATTCATTCATTCATTGATTTATATAGCGCCTCTAAAAGATAACTACTCAGAGACGCTCCCAGTCCAACCCCGGCGGAAAGGAACAGCTATCAAGTGTTAGTAGTAGTTGAAGCAGAGTCCATAGCTAACACAAGACACAAATCCAAAGGGAGACCATTCCAGGTTGATGGGCAAACCACCGAAAGAGCGCGACGATGCAGCATTGACGAGGTGCGTGCAAAAGGAACAACCAGTTCTCTACGAAGAGAGGAACGAGGATTTCTGCGGTTTGCCAACCCTGAAAATTAATGGGGCAGCAGAATTCTCGTTAATGGCCCGGGGCATTCTCTAATTGGCATCGCCAGACCCAAATAAATATCTTAAATTCAATACGCTGTGAACTCTTCAGGCAGCCAATGAAGTACGTCACATATGAAATGAAAGATAGGCCCTATGGTCAAATTTTGATGTGACACCAATAATTGTAGCAGCTGCACGCGTTCAAACTTCACAATGCGCCACAAAAGGATGCCCATCACAGTGCGCTCCAAAGGGGTGCCAACATAGACGATATACTACAGCTTGTGTACTGTTATTCTTAGTTTCCAAGCGTCGGTGTTTTAGTTTATAGTGTGCAAGTTTTATTGCGATGATAGCCTGCTACGAACGGTTTGTGAAGGTCTAAGCTTATCGCGTAGAGATTATAAGACAGATTTGATGAAGGCCTGCAATAATGAGTAGATTATATAGTTATTATAGCAGTTATTATGAGTAGATACTTAACTCTGGTAAATGTTGTGTCAACTGATAAGCCTATTCTTGATAAATTATAGTTCAAGAGGCAATGCGTTCGCTTGAGACAGAGCATTTCGTACGTTAGTTGATATGTAGTTTGGTGTAGGACTAGTTATGCGACCTCTACAGTCTACAGTGACCAATAATATAAATCATTAATAAACAAGTGGACAAGAGTGGGTTTAGTATTAGGTGAAGGGTTTATTATTAGGTGAGATAAAAGAAAAAATGACTCTGTTACTTCTTTTATTTAACATTAAAATGCAATAACGATAAGAAGATGGACTTTAGATGACAATTTGTGAGGCGCGGTAGCCGAGTGGTTATGGCGCTGGGCTAGTAATATGATGGGTATGCGTTCGAGTCTCAGCTAATGCGGTCAGTTGTAGGGATTGGAATCAGGTCCTTCACTTACAATTTCTTGATGCCCTAGATTCTAAATCTTTTTCGACATTGAAGGCTTCTTCGTCCGTCGAGAAGGGCACTGCTTCTGCCACAATGTGGCCGGTCTGTTCGAGGAAATTGGAATTGATTTTAACCCGAACGAGTAGCTTCTCGTCACTGATAGTTCATCCAGTAGCCACCCGTGTTGCTCCATAACGAGAAGTCGAGAACAAGTAGCATACCCGTCACTTCATCTGGCTCACTCAAGTGCACTTAAGAGGATTTCAACAGCATCAAGAGCTTGTTAGACGCCTTGAAGTATGATGAGTACGGCTGGTATGTCAAGTCAGCGGATACTTCAAAATGGTAGAAATCTTGATTGGTCTCCAAGACGGTTTTCCCCAGTTTCGCTGCTCTTTGCCTTTGAGATTTACAGTAGGCCAACAATCGTAAATCTCGAAAAACCACTCACTTCTACATCTTTGTGGTCACTTTCTATAACTGTAGTGTAAATGCATGTTAATTTTGCTTCATGTTGTTTTTCTGGCTTTATCTGAAAGAAAAGACGCAGTCGCCCGTTTCTGCACTGGAAATAGATGAATTTCAAACTATAATTATTGTCCGCGTCACAAAAGCAACGTTGGAAGGGAATAACAGCCATTTTCTATACTTTGAGGCATAATCAAGTAGGAAATAACACTGTCTTACTACCCAGGAACAAAATATTGTGTTGCATAGCGTGCTAATCATGGGGGGGAGCTCATCGAACCATTAGCCTACTCCGATGAAAAGTGAAACAAGTAATCATTCTCCAAAGATGGTAAGAAGTACACTTTTCAACAGAGCTGATGAACAGGAAGACTACATACATCACGAAAATTGCAAGCACGCTACCCAGAGGTTAATCGAGCTGATTGCACATATGGGCCTAAGCCAGTTCTATGCTTAGGGACGGATGCTATTTACTGCGGACATGTCTTCAAATGGCCTTGTTCGTGTCATTAATAGTTAATTTTATGTTCAACTAATACAGATGATATTAGGGCCTATTCATTCATTCGGGAATTTATATAGCGCCCCTTCAAGGAAACTACTCAGAGGCGCTCCCGACTCCAACGCGCCCAAAAAGAACAGTTTTGAGTTTAGTAAGGAAAGTTTCAGGCAGACTCCCAGGGTGTAGACGCAGCTCTAGAGGAAGACCATTCCAGATCATTGGGCTGCCACAGAAAATGCTCGGTTCTGCATTGTTGCAGTACGAGCAAAAGGAACCATAAGAACTCCTTATTAAACATAGTTTATTTGCCAAGACATTTGAATTGTAATATTGCTGCTGATTTTGTATCAACTCTTCACTTAAAGCATCTTAAGAGTGCATTAATCTAACAGCTTAAGAGTTTACCATTGTAGACCTAAGTTTTAAGCGAGTGAGAAAAAACTACGAGCAGCATCCTTGATCATTGGACAAGTATAATTAAACTAAAATAATACAGATCAATGTGGCTGAATTGTTCACCTTAATCGAGCAATTTTTTTCAGCATGCAAAATGTAGGCCTACCCGGTTACATTCTAAAGTGTGTATAGTCAAACATAATTATTTATAATTCACTGCTTAAGAGTAAGAAAACAATAAGCCAGAGAAAAATATAAGCAAATAAGAAAAAGATCCTCGTTCATGAGAGAAATTAGTAAAAACAACAAAGAATATGAGTAAAAACAACCAAGAAGAACCTTCTTCATACAAAGTATTTCATGCTAACCTAATCACACGCTCCTTCAAATAAAAAGTTCCTGAAACATCAGAAACATGACCAACAGGTCCTAAGGGTTTTTAGTCAAACACAAACAGTGAAGTTTGCTGCAATCAAAGCTCTTTCTTTTGGATTCAAATATTAATGGGCACATATTCATTATTATGCACATGAATGAACTTAACAATTCTGCTTCTTGCTTCATATCCAGATTCTTCGATCATCAAAGGATATTTTCTTTGGATCACATGTATTTGCGGAATCTCTTGGCTTGCATTATTCGATCAAACTATTTTGTGGTTCAGACTCACGTTATTCTCTTTGTGCTGTGTTAGAAACACTGGGAGTTGTAAACCTGTGGCTACAACAGTACTTAGCAATACCTTCCCTACACTAAATACATCAACACACAATCAGCACCTATAACAATCCCCTTAAATGATTTTCCATTCTCAGTAGATAGAAAAGTTTTCATTTTGTAAGACTTTCTCAGGTTTTTAAAGTGGGTTCCTTTGTGAAACTGCATAATGCTTTCTGGAACTGGTACGGATGGATTCTAACATGATTCTGTAGACCGGTTGATCAGAGAATGTTTTTTTTAATAAACCTGACAAAGAAGTAGATTCTCTCTAGTACAGTTTATTCAAGTGTTGTCAGATTTTACGTGCATTCGAATGCTTCCTGAATGTAAAAGTATTTTTTCATTTTTCTATTTCGATGACTAAATTATCTGTTTTGTGGTTGTAGTCTAGTATGGGTTTTGTGAACCCACTTAACTGAATTGCCTGAGAATTTGCTCTGGCACACCTGGCAATGGTGTTACTTTTCTCCAGGTCAGATGTTAGCAAGATTTTTTCTCATTTGGAAAATGTCTTTTGCAAACCTAACACAGTTGGTTTCTCCACAGAATGGGTTTTCTCATGATGTTTCCGATTTGACGAATAGGAAAATGTTTTGTCACAAACATGACACAAAAATGGTTTCTCTCCTGTGTGGATTCTTACATGTGTTTTCTGATTTGAAAACTGTGCGAATGTTTTCTTGCATATCTGGCAAAGGTATGGTTTCCCTCCGGAATGGGTTTTTCCATGCTTTCTCAGAGTTGAACCGCATGAGAACGTTTTCTGACATATCTGGCAAAGGTATGGTTTATCTCCGGAGTGGGTGCTTTCATGACTTCTCAGATGTGCAGCAAGTGCAAATGTTTTCTGACATATCTGGCAAAGGTATGGCTTTTCTCCAGTATGAATTGTAGCATGTGTTTTTAGCATGGAGGAGCTTTTAAATCCTTGTTGACACACCAGGCACTGGAAAGGCTTCTCTCCCGTATGGATTCTAATATGATTCCGTAGAGCGGAAGAATCATGAAATAATTTCTTACATATCTCGCATTTAAAAGGTTTCTCTCCAGTATGGGTTCGAACATGATAAAATAGCCCGGAAGAACGGGAATATTTCCTTGTGCACATCTGACATTTGTACGGCTTTTCTCCGGTATGAATTCTAATATGGCCTTTCAGACTAGAAGATTGGGAGAATGTTTTGTAGCACATCTGGCAAAGGTATGGCTTTTCTCCAGAGTGGACTTTTTCATGACTTCTGAGATCTGAAGAGGATGAGCATGTTTTCTGACATACGTTGCAAACATATGGCTTCTCCCCAGTATGTGTTCTGATGTGACTCTTTAGATTACTTTTACGATTACTTATATATTGACACAACTGACATTTGTACGGTTTATCTCCGCTATGAATTTTTTCATGATCTTTCAGATGGCCAGCCTGGCAAAAACTGTTCATGCACAACTGGCATTGGTAAGGCCTCTCTCCAGTATGGCTTCTATTGTGTATCTCCAGATGAAACGGTTGGGCGAAGGATTTCTTGCATAACTGGCATTGATATGGTTTTTCTCCAGTATGAGTTCTAAAGTGTATTTTCAGAATTGAAGAGTACGGAAATGTTTTATTACACACCTGACAAAAGTATGCTTTTTCTCGAGTATGGACTTTCATGTGCCTGTTTAGTCTGAAGCCATACTTAAAACTTTTATTGCATAGCTCGCATTCGTATGTCTTTTCTTTGAAACGGCTATGACTGTCCGGGGCATATGATCTCTGATGTAGCTTAGAACTCTGCATCTCTTCCTGTGTTGCATTTCCAGTGGAATTTGCAAATGAATGCTTGGAAGACATTACTAGTGATTTTGAAGAATTGTGAAGTTTGTTTAAGATATCATTTCTAACAAAACCAGATCTTTAAAAACACTTCCATGTTACTATTGATTAAAATTATTCGCGAACCTTGCCAGTTATTTGGTTTGTTCAGTAAACAAATCTCAGATATTATCTTCACTCAGAACAGACCTAAAACAGTAAATTTCCTAAGTATAAGTTATTGTTTATTCATTGGATTGGCCTAATGTAGGCCTAATAAATAGAAATAATCATCACAATCATAATAAATAAGACATTTTGATATAGAAACAGCAGTGAAGAACGGACAGAGACTCAGCTTAATAGGACCACTTATCAAATAATATCAATGAGTAGTGCAACAAAGGCTTTGAATAAAGGTTTAAGGACCGTATTCCACTCTCAAAAACAGTTGTTGCATTCAAATGAGAGCATAATCCTTAAAAAATCCACTTAAAAGATAAAACGAAAAAATCACAGATAACTAACAGTAGATGGTGGTAGTAGGATTAAAATAGGCAAAACTCATTGATGGAGTGGAAGTTAGACCCGGTCTTTGAGTTACTTACTTAGTTATTTATAATAAGGCCTCTAAGAGAAGATTGGGAGAATGTTTTGTAGCAAATCTGGCAAACGTATGTTTTTTCTCCGGAGTGGATTTTTTCATGTCTCCTGAGATCTGAAGTGGATGAGGATGCCTTCTGACATACCTTGCAAACATATGGTTTCTCTCCAGTATGTGTTCTCAAGTGCCTCTTTAGAAGACTTCTATGATTAGTTATATATTCACAAAACTCACACTTGTACGGTTTATATACGCTATGAATTTTTTCATGATCTTTCAGATGGGAAGCCTGGTAAAAACTGTTCTTGTACAACTGGCAATGGTAAGTTCTCTCTCCAGTATGGCGTCTATTGTGTTCCTCCAGGAGAGGATTACTTACTTATTTATTTATAATAGGGCCTCTAAGACTCATGTGAGAAGCCAAAACAGTAGACAACTACACCAGTTGAAAAATTCTAAATACATTCCAGATACAAAGCCATTTAAAGCGATATATTAAAGATCCAGAAATTGTTGAAAAGTGTTTCAAATACAGAAGCAAATTTAGAGACTATTTTGCTTTGTTCAAACTGATGGTGCAGAGCCAAAGATTAAAACAGGCCTATGGCTGCTATGGGGCCGCTACTTGTGAAACTTTCTTCTGATGATTAATTGTACATTTTGCTGAAAGGCAAAAATCAGTTGATAAATCTGTGAAACCTGATTAACTGTCTAAAAGCAAACTTTTAACTGGCTATTTTGTGAACTGTAAATTTGAAAATTACCTTGTTGCGATGGCACAAAATTAGTGACGTCATAGTTTTCGTTGTCTATACGCAAACAAAGAGATGCATTTTGTTCAAGAGATACTTAAACACGATTTTTGCTTGTATCACATATCAGTTTTGATAAATATCTGCTTCTTCTGGGCTCTGCCTCCTATGGAGGTTCAAATGTCCGACGTCGCCATTCCACTCCGCTGTTGAGTCTCTTCCTCGAGCCTTTCATAACCATCTGTCATTAACGAATCTAGCATCATCATTCTGTCTTCATCTTCCTCTTCTTCGCTTCCCCTCCTTTTTCCTTCGATGATCTTTCTTAATACTGAGTCTCCTCTCGGCGTGTGCCTGATCCATTCATTGGTCTGTCTGTCTGTCTGTCGCTACTTGTCTCTCTCTCTCTTGTCTGTCTGTCTGTGTGTGTCTGTGTGTGTGTCTGTGTGTGTGTGTGTGTGTGTGTGTCTCTCTCTCTCTCTCTCTCTCTCTCTCTCTCTCTCTCTCTCTCTCTCTCTCTCTCTCTCTCTCTCTCTCTCTCTCTCTCTCTCTCTCTCTCTCTCTCTCTCTCTCTCTCTCTCTCTTATTGTGCATATCAGGGCTAGATCTATTCTCCAATCGTACCCATCACTTCTTCATTTGTTCGATATTCCGTCCAGCTGACATTCTCCATTCTTCTCCATGTTCATATTTAGAAACACTCCAGTCTTTTTATGTCTTCTTTTCTTATGGTCCATGTCTCTGAACCATACAACACCACACTCCATATCAGTAACTTTGTCATCCTTTTCTTCAAATTCCTGTCAGTAGTTCGCTCCTCCTTGAGAATGCCTCTTTTTCTAGCACTAACCATCTTGCAATAACTTATTTCTCTGTAGCTTTTGGCATCTGTCGTAATCCCATTTATTTTTGAGCGTAGGCTAGTTCCTTAATTTGATACTAAAGGCAATCAGTTATTGCTAGTGGCGGACAAGAAATTAGTTGTCATGGCTTTACGGTACTGAGAAAACCGCAATACAACTTACAAGCTGTAATCAGTGATGCAATAATATTATTTCGTGCCTCGTGAACGCTGCTTTCCACCTCTTCCTGCATCTGTCTGTTCTGTGTCAGCTGCTAATATCGTTTCGTTCGTTCTCACAATAAGACTTACCATTTTCAAATTACTTATCTTCAAACGGAAGCGTCTCGGTCAATATGGACTGACTGATCCCTTAGATATTGAACTGATGACACGGCATGGTTTCGGTGCATCAACGGTAGATGCCTTAGGCTATAATTATATTAGACACTGGCAAGATAAAAGTTACTAATTATTAATTAGTAACTTTTATCTTGCCCTATTTAGGGGGTGTTTTGGGTGTTTAAACACCTCCCGAAATTAAATAGTGTATAATATAAATATTGCATTTACTAACATTATACGGTGTAAGAACTAAGAGCACTCATGTGAACTTAGATGACGCAGCTTTACAGTGCTTTGATAGCTCACAGGGCTCCTCCAAACCCCTTATAGACGGTTGACTTGATTGCTTGTCTGCTTGTTCAAGAACGAGTAATAATAATAATAATAATAATTACGACAATTTATATGGCGCCGTAACACGGCCATGCCGTTACAAGGGCGCCTTACTAACAACAACTAACAACTAACAACAGTCGGGATAGGCCCTGGTGAACAAATGTGATTTTAGCATGGATCTGAAATAGTCCACTGAGTCAGTCAATCGAATAGCAGGAGGAAGTCTGTTCCAGCATCGAGGACCGGCGGCCGAGAAACGATCGCCGAAGCGCGTCCTCATCCTCCGCACACGGAGATCAATCTTCGCAAGCGATCGGAGCCCGAGCCCGGACGAGGAGGAATGAGTCCCAGTGCAGCAATCATGCAGGTACTCGGGCGCAGCTCCGTGTAGTGATTTAAAGACAAGCAGACAGAGCTTGAACTTAAGCACCCCCCGAAACAAAATCCTGGCTACGGCCTTGCTAATTAAAACTTACAAATTAGAACAAGGCTAAGTTATTCAGATCTAGTGGACGGCATCTCGATGGTTTTCTTCATCCTTTACGCTACTTCACTCAACAGGGTGTAGCCATGAAAACATTTCGGAGGGGTGTTAAGATTGCGAGGTGGGAGTTCCATTTAAGATGGTCGCAAAAGTTAAGGTTTTTTGCATTCAGCATGCAAAAGCACATACAAAATTTCCGAAAACTTATATGGGGGGGGGGGTTGAACCCGTAAACCACCCCTAAATACGCCCATAACTCAGCTCACTCATTCAAACTAGTTTCCTCAGTTGACCATAACCTATATATGCTGACGACACCGATGTTTTGGACATGTAGGCTTGAGAGAGTGCCAGCTCATAAAATGCAGTTAGTTCAAGTGATGTTGAGTCCTCGCTTATGCTGTCTATCCATCGTAGTCTTGGTCTGTCTTTACTTCTTTTCCCTTCGAATCTTGAGTGTACTCAAACAATGGCAGACCAAGACTACAATGGATAGACAGCATAAAAGAGGACATAACATCACTTGGATTAAGACTGCGGGCAGCACTGGACTTGACGAGTGACCGAAGACAGTGGAGATCTTTATTTCGTACCTATCGCCGCCAGAGGTATGGGGCGTCAGGAACTGATTACGACGATGCTGATGATGTTCATTCCTCCTCTTTTCCCATACTTTCCTCGCCGTTTCAATTTGAACACATCCACCGTAGCCGTCTCACTAGGACGCCTACTTGACCCTTTAGATATTGCCTTGAACCGATTAAAAACCTACCTACCCAAAAAAGTACCCATCTGTTTTGTTTTGACTGAGCGCCTGATAACCGCGACCTCGCTATTTTAGGCGCTGTAGAAATCTCGATATTACTATTACATAAAAAAGCATATTCATTTGCATTTATTTAATTCCACAAGAGGACCAAGGCGAACTAATGTACTTTCCATTTTTCAGAGGTCATAATGTTCCATCTGTAATCTGTTTCACCTCAAATGTTCTTGCAAGTGACGGCATGTCGCAGACAGAGCTAAGTGATTCGTGACTGACCCATAAAACAATACGTGTTCGATTCGCCAACTCGTGTAGGCCTAATAAAGGCTTCATTGTAAGTTATTTAAGTTCACCTCTGTAATCAAATAGATAACTTGAAATTTATCACCGACCCGCATCTACACGCCATGAAATTTAAGTGCTTAGGCCAACTGCCTTCTGTCTGCGCTTTTATCCTGACTCATAAGAACAATGTTATCAATTGTCACACACTCTTTACATAAGCTTAATAAACGTAAAATATTTACATAATTTTCAAAATGATGTCATTTATTTATGGAAAATATATAATTACTGGACAGTATCCCTGCGTTAGAAGGTCACGTTGGATTTCAACCAGACACCTCAGTGAAAGCTTTCTTTCAAATGGGAGGGCAGTGGCAGTACAAAAAGGTGCACCACCATGTACCGGCCTCTTTCCTGTAGGACCGCTTGAACTTTGAGCAGTGGCCCTTGGCGCAATCGCTTGCGCAATTGACTCGTAAGCACCTCATATTATGGACTCTTTTCCATTGGTGGTGTTAGTGTTGAGAAAATGGCGAGCCGGAGTAATTCGTTGGTTGGTTTACTGTGTTTGTTGATAGCTTGTAAGTAGAGATTCTCTTCATTCTTAAAGTGGATGCGAAGGATGAGAACGCTTTTTAGGTTAGTTGGAGCAAAGTTAGATTTATATGGCGCGACGTATATGCAAATGGTCGAATAGCGCTGGATTCTGCAACCCGCTGCTATAGAAGTTATCTCTACTCAAGGAAGGCCCTACGAGCCCTAACAACGGCCCTTCAAACGACTTTCGACCAGCACACCCTAGTTTGGGGCCTGGCCAAGCCGCCTCCCACGAGACCGGGCTCAAACAATTTGGCACAGTTTGGATATACAATTTCAAAAAGTATACAGGCTATCGTATAAAAAAGCCTGAAAAATACATGTACGCATATTCTAATAGGTAAAACGACTCTCTGGCCTCTCAGCTGTATAAGATATTACTGCTTTAAACATTTAGCACAATAAATTGCGAAAGGGTGTTGGGACGAGATCAGGCTTCTAATGAGGAAAAGGTGTTACAACAATTATGGGCCTATGCTGTAGATGTGGTAAAAATTACGAAAAGGTTAAACCACAGTGAGGCGTACTTAAGCTTAATTCTAAAAAGATGGGCAACGGATGCCATCAATCACAATTTGTGACAGACTGTTAGCCTTAAACCAGTCGGATATTACAGTTAATTCATTATTCGCTATAATATTATCAATTAAGTGGTCTAATAAGTTATGCGAGACACACTTTAGTGTCATCAGCGAATAATATATATTTTAGCAGAGAGGAGGTCATTGATAGGTCATCTATAAATAATAAAAACAATAGCGGACCCAGTATCGACCTCTGATTAACTCCACAGGAGATATTCAGAGTATGAGATTCAAAGTGCCTTTAAAGTAAACATACTGAGTCCTATTGCTAAGGTAATCTAATTAAATTATCCATAATTTGCCTGTTCCTCGCACTCCATATACTATAAAAGCTTACGTGACAGTAGGCTATATGATGGTTGACCGTATCGAAGGCTTTCGAGATGTCAAAAAACATCCTCAATGAGTATTTATTGTGGTCCATTGCATCTACAATGTTCGACTGCATGTCCAGCAAGGCCATATATACGTATAGATCCCTTTTGGGACCATTTTTGTTGCCTGTTTTCGGCTAGTTTTCTCTGTTTGTGCTGTGTCCATGTAAAAATGGCTACAATAAAATGATTCAACTAACAACAACAATATCTTGTATATGTTTGTGCAAGTTAATAATAATGTGTTTGCTTTGTCTCAGGTGAGTTGGAAGTGAAAGGTCACGAAGAAACCTGTACGAACGATGCAGGATGTGGCACCGTGAATGTATGTAATCGATTGCAATCTTATATAATCCAATCTATTATAATCCAATCTAATCAAATCCAATTTAATCTAATCCAATCTAGTCTAAATCTATTCTGAATATATTCTAATCTAAGATAATCTAGGATTATCCAATCCAATCTTAATCTGATCTAATCCTAATCCAATCTTAATCTAGTCTAATCTATTGTAACGGAAACTCGGGCTTCAGGAACGGCAGTTTCACTCCACTTCGTCCGTTACCACTGTAGCGGAAATCTCGTCCCGTGTCGTCCGTCTCAGGAGGCGAGTGTAAGGCGCGTGTCGCTCAGGATGGGAGCGCAAGTAAGGCCTCCGTTGTATTTCGAAGGGCTTCAGCATCCGCCAGTCGATCCCCGTGCTCGGCAAAGTCAACCCTCGAAAGGATTCAACACCAAAGTTCCAAGACGATCTTTATTCAACACCACGAGAAGACGAGTAACCAAGCATCATCACAACCAGCTTAAAACTCTACACAAGAGCGTCCTCTATATATACCCAGCAGGACACCAGAGGCTGGACACCACCCACCCAGGATCCAAGCCTAGGAACCAAGCCTATAGCCAAGAATCAAGCCTAGGAACCAAGCCTAAGGGAGCCAAGCCTAGGAACCAAGCCTAAGGAACCAAGCCTAGGAACCAAGCCTAGGAATCAAGCCTAGGAACCAAGCCTAAGGGAGCCAAGCCTAGATTTTTCCATTGGTAATCTAGATCTAACCTAACATTATCCAATCTAATCTTAATCTATTCTAAATCAAATCTAATGTAAGTCTTATCTAATCTATTCCAACTCTAACCTAATCCTTGTAGTTTCCAAATCTAATCTAATCTAATCCAATCTAATCAAATCTAAATCTTAACCTATATATTCGAAACCTAATCTGATCTAATTTAATCCGAATCTTATCTAAATCTTTTTTAATCTAATCCAATCTTGTAGATGTAGAAGAAGAATCCGGTGCTAATCCGTTTAAGTCCCTATATGTTCCAAAATGGAGCACAGATTACGAGATCATTATGCATAGGCATTCTGTAACTACACGTATTGTCCATGATAGACTTGACTATTGTAACTCCCTCTTTCTGAATATAGGCAACTCCAAAATTAACAGCCTTCAAGCTATTCAGAATGCTTTCGCTCGTGCTGTCACTAAACCCTTCAAACGCCGTCACATCACTTCTGTCTCGAATCACTCCACTGGCTTAAAATACCTGAAACAATAGAAGTATTATATTATCACTCACCTACAACACACTTCACCATTTCGTTCAATCCGCTCCTCTTCCACTCTAACACTTCTCCACCCTTCCGTCATCTCATCACTAGGCCTACAATTTGCAACTCGCTCCATAGTCCTACCTTTTCCGCCTGTAAGGAGCACACTCCCTCCAGAAATACGACAATGAAATCTGATCCATTCTACGAACTCACCAAATCCTCATATCTTGCGATCTTTCCACAGGTATTTAACTTAAAACCACTTTCACAAATAGTATCGCGATTCCTCCTCGTCCCCATACCATTCAGCGATTTCATTCTAAACACCTTAGCAGTCTAACTACTTGCCTGACTGACTCCTTTGGATCTTGACCTGGAACCGATTTTGCCTCTGCCTGCCTATCGTTTTTTTTTAAATTTAAGCGCCTGTTAATTAGCTGGTTCCCGCGACTACAATTTCTTGGGCGCTGAATAAATCTTGAAATTACGATCACGATACAAATTAATCACTCAGTGAGTCATTGCCTAGGTAACCAGTGTTGGTCCTCTTGCGGATATATCGTGGATGCATGCCCAAAAGAAGATATATATATATATATATATATATATATATATATATATATACCATTAATAATTTTTGGAATCACAACATTTAGAACAGACTCAATGGCGGATTTACGATGGAAACAAACGAGCCATTGCTAGGGGGGGGAATAAAAATAATAAAAATTCAATTGAACGTTAAATTAATTTAAAACTGCGGGTGATGCGACAAAAACAAAGTAATAATCATATTAAGTAAATGTAAAACTCTCATACATATAAATATTTATCGGCGGTGGATTGGCCAATCCCCCTCTGATTTCAGCTGCTTATTGCGAGAGAGCATTAAGTCAGTGTAATTTATGCATATAATACTGGCTTAGTCAATCACTGTGCCTCGGAAAACGTGTTTCAGACTCGTGGAGGACTGGCTGCGGTTAGAGTTGCGAATGTTGTTCTATTTTATTTTTCAGTACTATGTTATAAAAAGCCATCTGAACGGGTTGGTACTTGATGTCGGCGAGAAGAAAGCTTCTCCTGGAGCGTCAGTGTTTCCATTCGAAAGAAACGACGGTCGAAACCAGCAATGGAGGATAGACACAGCTACAGGAACTATCCGCAGTAAACTGAATGACTTTTGCATGGACATTGAAGGTCAGACACTGAACTTCCGCATTAGACTGTAATACTTTGTTCTTAGTAAAAGCTGTAGTCAGTGTAGTAGCAGTAGCATAATGTTTAGGCTATTATTTTCATATTGTAAATTAACGATGCGGTTTTCCAGGCTGTTGGTCGTTTTCGGTAGCTTGCTCTGAATGGTTTTCAAATGCACTGTCCGCTTCTGTGCGCTGTATTGAATTTCTGTGTCGTTCAAAACTGTGCTTAAAACTCGTGTTTTCAGCTTAGCCTACTTACTCGAAGTAGCTTTACTTCTGTTTTCTCTAAGTTTTTATTACTTTTATTGAACTGTTCCTGCATCTGAAGATACCCTTGATTAGTGCATTGTGCATTATGATAAAAGCGCTCATAGAAGTAAATAGATTAGATTTTATTGACGACTCGAGAGCATTTTTCTATACAGATTTTATCATTCGATTTAATCTACACCAGACATCTAAATGTTAGGCATTAAACAATGAACTGGTTAAATAGTTATTTTCAAAACACATCTTTGACATGATGACTGTGCTCCAGGTGGCCGGCTTGTTATAAATCCATTCAAGTTGGGTAAGTCGGATCAACAGTGGGAACATCGCGGCACTGTGATTGTCAACCGCAAAGAAAGTGACATGGTTCTCGACATTCAAGGTAATAAATCGAGAATTGACGAATTTCAGCTAACAATTTTGGATAATGGGATCGATAATCGGTTGTTGTATTCTACTAAAATAAACTCTACAGAGCCTTTTTATATTGCGAACAAAAACACCCATTGACATAGACTTTACTAGCCTAATTATTTATATCAATTTAATGAATTTATTATTCAGTTGCGGGCAATATTCTAATGATAAAGCCCCGGAAGGTAAATCAGACGGCCGGAAGTTCAAAATCCCGCCAGAGTAGAAATTCGAGGTTTTTCTTCCACTTAGTCCATCAAAACATCTCAGCTATACATGTACCGGTGATGGTTCACTCACCGTACACTCAGTTGGAAGACCATGCCGCAGAGGAGTTTGTTTGACTGTCTAACGACCACTGTGTGGTAACAAAGACCATTGGCGTCTCCCTCCTCCTTTATCCAGGCTTGGGACTGGCACTGACAGAGTGCGATCAGTGGCAGAGGAGTAGGTTTGCCACCTGCCCTTATATGCCGAGAAAAAGGAAAATTAGTTGGGTGTATGATTAACAAATTTTCAGATGTGATTTTCAATTAGCTGATTGGATATGTCTTTTATTACATATAATTATAAGCTATTAATTTATAGCTTAATGTTATCATTGTTTACAGAGAACGATAAGGATCCAAAAGCAAAAGTGATCAAGTATGAAGCAACTGGTGGGCTGAATCAGGCATGGACCTTTGAACAGGTTTAGACTAAGTAGAGCGTCCTGCAGCCTGCACGGAGCCGACCGCTTATTTGGGAGCTTTGGAATGCGGATACTCAGAGCGCACTATCACCACAGTGACTGCAGTTACGAAATACTTGGAATGAATGTAGCAGTAAACTTATATTGGCAAAAGTGGCTTTCTTTATGCTTTATACATATCTATCAAATGTAAACGCTTTCATTAGCAGTCTTGATGTACTTCTAACTACTAATTGGCCAACATGATTCTGTACGTTCATCAGAAAATGGGTAAAGTGTTTATGCAGAGACATTGTTTTAACATTGCAGTGGCTTTGATTCAGACAACTTTCGTCGGTGTCAGAATGAAAGAATCAATGCACACCCCGTCCACTCCATAAAAGTTAATTTCTTATATTTTTACTGCAAGCTTAACGGAGCTTAACCGTGTCAACGATGAGACACAGAGCCCTTTTTATCATGCATCTTCTTGCTTCCTGTAGGCCTACGAAGTCCAAACCATAGGGTCGTCAGATCCATCTACGCCACTTTAGGTCTTTAGCCCATGTGGTCTTTCATCTGCCGAGTGATCTTCCCCGGTCTTTCGGGGACATGCTCTTTATGGTCATCCTATCTTCCTTTCAAAAGCTTCTGTTAGTCTACTAAATATTGATAGATTCATTCTCGTTAGCATTTCTCTTAAGAAGTTATTAGTTAACTAGCTAAGTAGACCTACACAGAGAACCGCACTAAACAATTCGTATGTATGTTAAATATATATACTATTATTTCACTGATGTGAATAAGGATCTATGGCTGAACTTATTCATCGCCCAATTAGCTGTCCTTTTCAACTATGAATTAGCATAGCTTCGTTGGCCTAGTGCCTCTGCATGATTAGTTTTCACGAAGCGATGCTTTATAAATTTCCAATAATTATTAGAAATTTGTGGTCATAAAAAGAAACTGTTAAACCGTCGCTAAATAATAATCCTTTATTATATTTTAAAGGCCACCTATGATCGTTTGAATTGTCGTTGCAGAAGTGGAAAGATATATATTGTTCATTAAAATGATTTGCTTGCAAGGTTATTGAGTATTATTCTTTACAATTTCTGTTTTAATCACTTAGTCTAGGCTACTGCACGAAAATCTTAAATTAAATGGATGGCAGAAGGAAGACGAGCCACAGTGGCTGTGATTATTCTTTTGAATTGCTTTTAGACGCTGAAGTATCATCCCTACCACGGGCTAAAGAAATAAAACTAAAATAATAATAAAAACAACAATGATGATGACAGTGATGATGATGATGATGACGACGATGATGATGATGATTAATATAATCACATAATTTTCCCGCGCTAAGGGTGCAGTGGCGTAGGGGCAGGGAAATATCAAATTTATATAGCGCCACTTGAAGATAGACTCATCAGAGGCACTCCCGACCTAACACAATGAAACCGTGATCGAACAAATGGTCTTCAAGCGTTTACGGAAAAGAGGGAAAGAGAGGCTGAGAAGCTCATGTTGCAGGTTCTTAGGCGGCTTGTTCCTGGATGATGGGCGGATCACAGCAAATCTTGAAGTATCAAATGTACCTCGGGGCGAAAAAATAATAATAATGATATAAATAGGGCTTTCGTTAAATTGTCATTCCACATAGTTCGTGGTGTTTTCCAGAAGGTCTTCAAGGCTATTTCTCAGGTGAAGAAACGTAGGTCGCTGCTCCGGTTTTTCGTCCCAACACTGCATCATTATGGCGTACAGTTCATCGGAACACGTGAAGTCATCTTGTGCGGGATTCGGCATCCGATAACCATTCGTTATCTCATCGAGCACCGTGCGATTGTTCATTCCTGTCAAGAGAAATTAGCTAATCTCATGCAATGTAGTGCCATTTTCGATTAGTAACTTCTATTGCGCCGGTGTCTAATGCACAAGGCATCAACCGATGTCGCACAACCCACAAAGAGATACATATCCGGAAGATCAGCCCGTAAGAGAGAGAGGCAGCCTAGATATGGTGGATCAGCAATATGAATGCAGTGTCCATGAGATACACTGAGTTTAGTTGCATGTATCAGTGTGATTCTCCTTACAGATTTTATTTTAGTTATAGTTACAGTTAGAGTTAATGGTTTTTATTTTAGTTATAGTTATAGTTATAGTTAGTAGGCCTATTATTTTTTAGTTATACTTATAGTTATAGTTAATGGATTTTTATTTCAGTTAATTTTAGTTTCTACTTAGTTACAATAATTAAGGCTATTAGCAAAATTGTGAGCAATAACACGTTGTTTCACAATTTGCTCAGAGCTTTCAAAGCCTTTGAAGCATGGGTGCATTCAAAACAGCTAATAATAAAATGCCGCACTGGGTTAATTCACACATGAAAAATCCGGGACGAACATAGGCTATTATTATAGCAGCGCATTTTTTCGTTCTCATTTATGTCGAATCGTCAATATTGCACTTCCTATATTTATATTTTGTATTAACGAAAATGAAGTTGAATTTTCGTTATTGTTATTTTCGTTATAGTTATAGTTAATGCTATTTTTTAGTTATAGTTATAGTTTTTGTTAACGAAATCATTTTATTTTCGTTAACGAACATTTTCGTTATCGTTAACGTCACTCACACTGGCATGTATCCATTACAAATGAGAAACCTTAATCTTAATTCTTAACCTTAATCTAGCCACAGAGATTTGGTTGGTTTAACACTTTAACGACAAGATGCATTGGTTCCCAGTTACCTTTAGTACAAAGACAATTTCTATAGCGCTTTAACTCAGCCAGGCGATAAACAAGGGTCCTATACACATAACAATATTCTCTTCTATATGTCCTATTATATTCTCTTCTATATGCAATATTCTATTATATTCTCTTCCATAGGGTGTCACGCTTGACTCCTCCCTCACTTTCACGGAGCACATATCTAACCTGACTCGCTCCTGCTTCTTTCAACTGAGGCGTCTCAGAGCCATCAGACGATCGGTCTCTCCTTCTGTCTTTACCACCATAGTTCATGCCTTTATCTGTTCCCGACTTGACTACTGCAACTCTCACTTCTTATGGGTCTTCCGAAGCAGCGTCTTTCTCCCCTTCAATCGGTCTTAAATGCTTCAGCTAGGCTTATAGCCCGACTCCTCGCTTTTCGCATATCTCTACATATATGCTTGATGTCTTGCACTGGCTTCCTATTACTGCGCGCATCCATTTTAAGATCCTCTTTCTAGTCTCAAAGGCGCAGCTGAGCAGTGCCCAAAGGTATCTTTCTGACTATATGCGAAAGCCGTTATCTGCGACCTCATCTCGTTCCTTGCGCTCTGCTGATTGGCTTGATCTTTTGTTCCTAGGACTAGGACTGCCTTGGCTCAACGCCGGGCATTTGCTGTGGTTGGTCCCTCTACTTGGAATGTCCTTCCCCCTCATTAAGGGCTAAACTAATGACTAGTTTTTCCTCTTTGGTCTCTCGTTCTATAAAGACGTTTCTTTTCCCCGGGGTTTTCGTGCTGAGAGCGCTTCTGAATAGTTAATAGAGAGGCGCTATATAAATCTTTAGATACAATACAATACAATACAATAGTGCTCTATTATACTATAGTTCATTATCTTCTCTTCCATGTGTTCTACTAAATTCTTTTCTATATGTACTAGTCCATTCCATTCCTCTCTATTCCATTTTCCATTCTAACCTAACCTTACAATCTCATCCGTCAAAGCACGTACCTTTGTATGGCTGCCTTCCATAGGTGACCAGTTCGCTGAGCAGGATTCCAAATGACCAAATGTCCGACTTAGAGTTGGACATGTGACGCAGAATCACTTCCGGAGCTGTCCAGCGAAACGGAAACTTTTCGTCTTCAAAGAGAAAGAAATCATTACGTCATGTGATAAAACTGTATTCGATAAAATACACTACAACTATAAAGGCGCAGCAATAGTATACAATGCAATGCAACTGTCTTCGACATCGCCTTCATTACAAATTCGGAAGTGAACACACGAACATAGTATAGAACATCGATGGAGCTACAACTGCGCGTGAAGAATTTGCTCAATGTCCTTACGCAGTGCCGATTTTTACTGGATGTGGAAGTTCGAATTGAATGGGATTAGGTTAGGTTAGAATCGAATAGAAGAGACTAGAATGGAATTGAATAGAACACACGGAAGAGAAGAGAATAAAGTGGAATAGAATGGAAGAGAATAATATAGAATGAAATGGGATGAAAGGGAATGGTATAATAAGGGATAGAATATAATGGAATGCAGAGGAATAGAATTGGATGATAGAATTGAATTGAATTATATGAAATGCGATAGAGAAGGCCTATAATTATTGGAATGGAATAGAATGAAAAAGAATAACATGGAATGGAATAGCATGGAAAATAAAAGAATGGAATAGAATTGCATGGAAAATAATAGAATGGAATAGAATTGCATGGAAAATAATAGAATGGAATAGAATTGCATGGAAAATAATAGAATGGAATAGAATTGCATGGAAAATAATAGAATGGAATAGAATGGAATGGAATGGAATTGAAAAAATAGAATGGAATGTCTTTGAATAGAATAGAGTAACATTGAATGGAATCGAATTGAATGGGATTATAGTGACTTAGATTAAATGAGATGGGCTTAGATAAGATTTGTTTAGATTACCTTTTTTGTTTTTGTAATAATCGTCTTCGTCGTAGTAGGAGTCGAGTAATCGGGCGAGACCGAAGTCGGAGATTTTGACGGAGTTCTTTTCACCGACCAAGACGTTGGCAGCTCTAAGGTCACGGTGAATGACCTTCTGCTCCTCCAGGTACGACATCCCGTCCGATACCTACAAGTCCACGGATCGATAATTCACTAATTAGTATCTATGTATGTGTGTATGTATATGTGTGCGTGTGCATGTATGTATGAGTGGGTAAGTGTGTGCATGTATGTGTATGTGTGTATGTATGCATGTATGTATGTATGCATGTATGTATGTATGTATGTATGTATGTATGTATGTATGTATGTATGTATGTATGGTGTATGTATGTATGTATGTATGTATGTTACAGCGCCCCTTCAAGATTTCTACTCAGAGGCGCTCCCGACAACAGCGCGGACACTGAATCGGAGTTTTCACGCCGAAGCGCATGAGCAATTGCGAGTGAAGGACTTGCCCAGGGTCCCTACGCGGCGGCTTTGAGGTGGATTCGAACCCGCAACCCTCCGGCTGCAAGGCACCGAACATATCCCCAAACCACCGCGCCCCACGATGTATGTATATTATATGTGTGTGTGTGCACATATGCTTGTGAATGTGTGTGTATGTAAGTGTGCAGGCTTGCATGTCTGCATGTATCTATATTGCAATTGTAATCTGACATTTATAAAGCGCCATTTCAATGTATTTGTGACTTATGTGTGCTTCTGTATGTATGTAATGGTAGGACACTTATCATTGCGTCTTCAAGAGCCTCTAAGAGATGCGCACACAACTGCAATCCGTACCTGAGTTGCCATTTCGATTAGATCGGGGTACTTGATCAGTTCTCCCTTGTCCGTCCTCAGATACTGCAGCAGGTCTCCGTTGTGCATCCTTTCCGTGATGATGAAGGCTGACTTGTCATCCGCATCAACGCAGACTCCCATCAGCTGGACCAGTCGAGGATGGCGAAGGATGTGCATAGTCTCAGCCTCCGCCAGGAAGTCAGCAGGATTCACGGAGGATCCAGGTTTCAGAGTCTTCACAGCCACCTTCACGACGTTGCGAAAGATACCTATGGGGTAAGGTATGGTTAGGTAAATTACAGGGAGAAATTAAGAATACTATACAGAAGATATATAGTAAGGAATAAGGATGGATTGGGTAAAGTGATGTATGATAAAGTGAGATAGAGTTCAAGGTTGGTTAATGTAAGATCAATAAGGAAATAAGGAACGAAAAAGAATTTTCAGTGAGGTAGTAGCGAGGAGATATTGCGAAAATAATTAATTTAATTAGAATAACTTAATTAATTATTAATTTGATATTTGTGAAGCTGTAATTCCTTTCACGATCATTATCATTATTTCTTATAATTATTTTTATTGGATATTTAGTTAGCGCCACCATCTAATGACCGAGCATCAATCGATGGCGCTGAGCAATTATTGTGAGTGAAGGACTTGCTCAAGGTCCCTACACAGTAACTGTCTAAGGGGACGAGATTCGAACCCACACTCTCTGCGTTACAAGGCGAGCGCTCTAACCAATCGGCCACCGTGTCCGATGCACATGATGGTGTAAGATGGTGATTTTCCATCTCACCGGCGTAGACGGTTCCGAAGTTTCCAGATCCGAGTTGTTCTCCCAACTGAATCTCGCTACGTTTGACTTGAAATTCCTTGAACGGTATCTTCTGAAGCTCTTTCGGACAGGGCTGTGTCAAGCAACAAACGAGTCCCGGGTTCTCTACAAGAAAAATATCATTTAGAAAGCTAGGAGAACATTTCTTGTGTGCACGGTGCCTTTTAGAAAGCTGGGAAGACATTTTGTTTAGTGCATGGTGTAATATAGAACGGGATACTTCAACGATGATTCTCATTCGGCAGGGGACATGTCCAAACATGCTGACGAACGTCTCTTGGCTGCTGTCGTTAGATGTGACCACCACGTTCTTCGAGGATTATTTCCTCCTGTTGTTGACACCAAATATCATCCTCGACCACGTACACATAACTACACATTGCCTCCAAAAGACGATAGGCAGTTTATTCCTCGCGTTCAATATAGAAGCTGTCTATGGGTGAAATAATCTGACATTGTATGACTAGAAAGACATCAACTCATTCTAATCTTTCCTATTACCACATGTAGCCTATCAGATAGCGGTGTGTCTACCTCCTTCATACCAATAAACGAATATATTATTTAGAAAGCCGGAAGAGACATTTTTGAGCGCGTGGTGTCCTTTTGAAAGCTGGGAGGACATAATATTATTTGAGTGCATGCATTGTGTCGTTTATAAATCTGGAAGAGACAGTTTGAGCGCATGGCATTGGAAATAATAATGACCCAGATCAAAAGCATTGAAGTAAAACCAGTTCGCTGCCAATCTACACCAAAGATTTTAACATCGTAAATTAGGAGCACATTGATTAATAACAGAAGTACATAAGAACCTGAGTAGTATTTGACGAGCTCTATGAGATCTTTGAACATCGTGCTCTTTCCAATGTAGCACTGTCCATCTTCCGTAGTCAGAATCTTGTAATGACGAATCTTTGGTGCTTCTTTCTCATTGATCGTTTGCAAAGACAAGGCATATGCGCCTTCCTCTGTGAAAGGAAACAGCAAACGGATAATTGGGTAAGAGAGAAAG
Source organism: Aporrectodea caliginosa (assembly GCA_020284085.1). Taxonomy (NCBI): domain Eukaryota; kingdom Metazoa; phylum Annelida; class Clitellata; order Crassiclitellata; family Lumbricidae; genus Aporrectodea; species Aporrectodea caliginosa. The sequence continues at coordinate 842,995 of JACEVL010000525.1, forward strand.
ATAGGAGAGAGAAACTGGACTGGTGAATGTGAGACGCTGAGAGAAAGAACTGAACATATATAGGGATGGCCAGCTACATTTAGGCAGATATAGATAGATAAAGAAATAGAAAGATATATGTGTATATATATATATATATATATATATATATATATATATAAAGATAGCTAGACAGACAGATATAGATATATGGACAGATATAGGGATAGACAGACAGACAGACAACCAGACAGACAGACAGATAGATAGAGAGAGATACACACACACACATACATATAAATATATATACATATACATATATACAGACAGACAGACAGACAGACAGACAGACAGAAAGATGGTAGATAGATAGAGATAGACTGACTGAAAGACATACAGGTAGATAGACAGAATCATAGACAGAGAGACAAAGAAACTCAGATAAACAAAGTAAGTTCTCGAAAAAAATAACACAATCAGACAAGGTATTATTATAATTTTATATTCGTTTAATACGAAAACCAGTTGACACACTGCAACAGGTAACAAAGTTGTAATTGAAAGGTTAGGCCTATTCAAACTAATCGAAAATTGATATGACGCATCGGTAATTTCTCAAGAAACTGCGCATCACGCTAACCTTATGACGTGTGATGAAAGCACTTATATGGCGCAAAGGTTGGACACTTGTTTACCGCATTTTAAACCGCCTTAAGAGCGCTCTTAAGCCGGTTTAAAATGCAATAAACAAATGTCCAACCTTGTGCGCCATTGAAGTTCTTACACCATGAGTCATAAGGTAAACGTGATGCGAGGTGTTTTTGAGAAATTACCGAAGCGATCTAAAGGTGTTCCGAGTGTTTTCACTTTGTCTTTTATTGCCTCTTATTGCCTCAGCTTAGACATTGACTTGAAATCTGCTCTAAATATTTGAGTGGTTGGAAACAAACAAATATTGAACAGTCAAGAGGACGAGAGTAAACATTCCCGAGAGTAGACTCCTTAAACGGAAATACCTCGGCTCTTCCTAACCATGAAAGTCCCAACGGGATTTCCAGGAAGTAGAAGTTGTTTGGTTGCCTCCTTCCGGTCTGACCCAAACCACCACCTGGAAGAAAACAGTAGGAAAAGAATCAATGCATTTATCCACCCACAAATTCGTCCATGCATCTATCCATACATCCATCATCCAGCCAACCACCACCTACCCAATCAGCCATCCACCCAATACCCCACCCAATACACACCACCCCACACAACCAACCACTCAAAGCCACCCATTCCCAATCCTTTGACCCATTAATGCCCTCCAACCACCCAGTAGGAAAGAAATCGATGTATTCATCCAACCACCCAAACCCACCCATCATGGTCCCGCGCATCCGCTCACCTATCCATAACGGTAATGGTAATGGTAGCGCCACTTGGAGAGAGACTCCTCAAAGGCGCTCCCGACCTAACACAATGGAACCGCGATCGAAGAGAATGGTCTTCAAGTGTTAACGGAAAAGAGACAAAGAGAGGCTGACAAGCTCATGTCGCAGGTTGTTAGGTAACTTATTCCAGGAGGATAGACCGACCATGCCCTTCCGAACCCCTCCCGGCCAAACCCCTACCACCTACCCAACCACCCACACAAACACACCAATCTCCAACCCACTGACCAATTAACCCAGAGTCACCTACTCTTGTGATTCGAAACCGGTGCCTTTGATCAGAAAGTAGTTGCTCGGTACGTAACCAACTTCTCCCGTTGACATTCTTCTTGCGTACCACCAGCCATTGGATTTGTCGCTGAAAAAAACAAGATCCAAAGATAGTTATTATTAATAATAATAATATTCTTTATTGAAACAATCCGGTTGACAAACCGCAACCGGTTACAGTGTACAGTTATGCAATTGAAACAATTCACAAGTACACAAATGACAGAAGACATCAATCTTAACTACTAACAGAACAGACAGCCTGCAATACACGGCGTGCAATAGCCTGCAATAGCAACCTACAAAGCATGTCCACCTACGGACCTCGATCTCGGTACCTCTCGCTCTCTATGCCAGTGTGTTATCCAATGCGCTATCGGGCATTATGTGTTTACCATGCGCCATCGTCTCACGACAAAGCACCAGTCGCGTCGTCGATCGGCCCTGCGTGAAAAGACTTGCTCAAGATACGCAAATATGTGCCATGGATGGAAGGATGGATGGATTGATTGATGGATGGGTGAATGGGTGTATTTGTATGTGGGTGGATAGATGGATGGATGGATGGACTAATTGATCGAGGCTTCGGTTTTCAATGATTAATGACCTGCAGTCCTTTTTAAATTCTCTTTAATATGAAAACAAACTGTTAAACAGTATTTAAAAGCAACTTCTTTTAATCCGGGATGTGATTTAATTGAAAGCAACATCGCAATCAATAATTCAAATAATAAAATTACATAACTTTGTTAAGGCAAATTGATCTTACAATGAGCACTACATTACTCTATGAAACACCTATGAGAATTTGCTCTTGAACTAGATTTATAGGAATTCGCTACCATTACATTGCATTACCAAGCACCTCCGAGCAATTTCTTAGTTGGTTATGCTGTAAAAACTCGCAATAACGTTACATCATAATGGAATTGACTTTACATTGCGATAAGAAACATTATGGAGGTGATGTTTACTCTTGACTGAGGATTTCCATTTCTTTTCCTTTAAGGAAACCGAGATCATCCTCATAACACCTTTCATAGTCGGCCAAAGCTCTCGCAATCGTCCGCTTGACTTCTAAAGCGCAAGAACAATCGATTATTCCTGTTTGTTTGATTATCGTGTTTATCAGAAAGTGCTATATAAATTTGCAAATGCAATCCAAGCAAATATAATACATTACAATGCGATGCTCTGCACTGCAATGGCATCTGCTGTAAGGCAAGGCAATACATGGACTGTAGGGTATGGTTATATGGCTTGGTACTCGCCAGCAGCTGGATAAGCTGGACTTGGAGTCCCTCTCCGCTGAATTTCCTACCTTTGCTTTCTCCACCTCGGTCGATTTAATTCGTATACATTGAAATTTTTTAATGTTTCTGTTTTTAATAATTAACTACCTTCAGTCATTTTAAAATTCGCTAAAAAATAATCGCAAACTCTTTAACAGTATTTAGAAAGCAACTTTCTTAAATCCGGAAACTGATTTAGTGTTAAAGCAAAATTTCAATCAATAATTAAAACAACTAAATTACTTACCTTTATTGAGGCAAATTTATCTCACAATGAAGACTACTACTAAAAAACACCTCCGAATTTGCTCTTGAGCTTGCTTTATGGGAATTCGCTACCATTACATTGCATTACCAAGCACCTCTGAGCAATTTCTATGTTGGTAATGCTGTAAAAACTCGCGATAACGTTACATCACATTGGAATTGACTTTACATTGCGATTAGAAACATTATGAAGGCGATTTTTACTCTTGACTGAGGATTTCCATTTCTTTTCCTTTAAGGAAACCGAGATCATCCTCATAGCACCTTTCGTAGTCAGCCAACGCTCTCGCAATCGTCCGCTGGACTTCTAAAGCGCAAGAACAAACGATTATTCCTGTTTGCTTGATGATCTTATCTAACAGAAAGCTCTCTATATAAATTTGCAAATGCAATCCTAGCAAATAGAATACATTATAATGCGATGCGCTGCAATACAATGGCATCTCCAGAAAGGCAAGAAAATGCAAGGAATGTAGGGTATGGCTAGATAGGTAAGGTGAAGACAGGGCGTGGAGAAGTATGGTATGGTACTTTTAGGAAAGGTATGGTATCGCAAAGATAAGATAAGGAGAGGTAGGATAAGTAAGATGAAGGTGAGCCAAAGGCAGGTATGGTAAGGTAAGATAAGGTAAAAATAAGGTGACAAAAGGTATTATATGGTGATTAATGATTATTCTGGATCACTACTTGTAAACTATTCTCCGGAAACAATAAAAGGATTGATTGATTGATTGGTATTTTGAATGTGAAGGTAATGTAAAGAAATGAATAGTGAGGTAGGGTAAAGTGAAGGTAGGTAGGAAAAGATATGGCAAGATAAGGTAAGGTGAGGCAAGGCGATGGTTAGATAAGGAAAGGTATGGTATCATTTGTATGACAAGGTAATGTAACGTGAAAGGTAAGGAAAGTATAGCAAGGTAGGGTAAAACGAAGGTAGGATTAGGAAATGTATGATAAGGTGAAGGTGAGTCCATAAAGTACGTCATGTCCAGGGGGTAAGGTAAGAAAGTGTGACAGTTTGTGACAAAAGGAGGGGGTCAGGCCATGTGTGACGTCACACATTTATTTTTTATTTTATTTATAATTTATTTTTATTTTTTAGTAGAATTTCATAGCTTTAAAAATAAAAAAATTTTCTGAAACATTTTAATTAGTTTTATGTCAAAATAGCATGAAATGCATATCTCCTGAATGTGTTTTCACGATTCCTCTCGCTAGGAGCGCTAGTAATAATGCTGTTACGAAGCCTTGTTTATGTATTAGCCTTGCTTTCGGAAGTATTATTATTTCTATGTTGAAAGTGTGACGTACTTTAGGGGGTCCGAGTTTTGTGACAGTTTGTGACAGGGGGGAGGGGGGGGGAAAGGCATGATAAGGAAAGGTATGGCAAGGTAAGGTAAAATATTCATTTTTAATTAGCCTTGTCGAACATTTTTTTTTGCAAATTGAAGCTTGTTTCAAAACTCTTTCTATTTTCCTAGAAAATCAGATAACTTGCCTTGTTCCGGTGACTTAGTAGGCTTTGGTGGTATCTTCGGCAATTCTTTTACAAATCCTACAAAATTATAATGAAGATCATGATGATGACGAGATGATGATGATGACGACGACGACGACGACAAAGAAGAAGAAGAAGAAGAGTAGGCATAGGAATAAGAAGATGTATGCGCTGGCTTATTGGGTTACGCTGAGAGACTTACGTTTCGGTTCGACTGGGGTAACTTCTGATTCTGAGGCCCTTCTACCCTTCGGCTCAAAGGTGGAAGTTTTTGGGTCGGGAAGGACGGAGACAACGTTGTTCAGGTCGTTGGGAAGAGAGAGAGTGGAGTCGCAGTTACGTGGATTATTTCTCTCTAGTTTGTTCCGAGTTTCCGCTGTCTTCTGGCTGCGTCTTTTCTTGCGTTTAGAAAACAGGGAACCCATTTTGAGAGTCTAAGAACAACAGAGAACCAGAATCATAAATTGCAGAAATAATTAATATATTCTGCCTCTGTGTCTGTCTGTTTCTTTGTCTCTCTGCCCCTCTGTCTGTCTCTGTTCTCTGTCTGTATAGCTGTCTCTGTCTGTTTCTCTATCTGTCTGTCTGTATTTCTCTTTGTCTGTCTGTATGTCTCTGTCTGTCTGTCTGTCTGTGTCTCTGTGTCTCTGTCTATCTGTCTTTCTGTCTGTCTGTCTTTCTGTTTGTCTGTCTGTATGTCTCTGTCTGTCTGTGTCTCTGTCTGTCTGACTGTGTCTCTGTGTCTCTGTCTATCTGTCTTTCTGTCTGTCTGTCTGTTCTGTTCTGTCTTTCTGTCTGTTCTGTTTGTCTGTCTTTCTGTCTGTCTGTTCTGTCTGTCTTTCTGTCTGTCTGTTCTGTCTATCTGTCTATCTGTCTTTCTGTCTGTCTGTCTTTCTGTTTGTCTGTCTGTATGTCTCTGTCTGTCTGTTCTGTCTGTCTGTTTGTTCTGTCTGTCTTTCTGTCTGTCTGTTCTGTTTGTCTGTCTTTCTGTCTGTCTGTTCTGTCTGTCTTTCTGTCTGTTCTGTCTATCTGTCTATCTGTCTTTCTGTCTGTCTGTCTTTCTGTTTGTCTGTCTGTATGTCTCTGTCTGTCTGTTCTGTCTGTCTGTTTGTTCTGTCTGTCTTTCTGTCTGTCTGTTCTGTTTGTCTGTCTTTCTGTCTGTCTGTTCTGTCTGTCTTTCTGTCTGTTCTGTCTATCTGTCTATCTGTCTTTCTGTCTGTCTGTCTTTCTGTTTGTCTGTCTGTATGTCTCTGTCTGTCTGTTCTGTCTGTCTGTTTGTTCTGTCTGTCTTTCTGTCTGTCTGTTCTGTTTGTCTGTCTTTCTGTCTGTCTGTTCTGTCTGTCTTTCTGTCTGTCTGTTCTGTCTATCTGTCTATCTGTCTGTCTGTTACTCTTCCGACTTGACGCAGCGCTCGTGGATAAAATTGGTTCTCTGCTCTTAACTATAGAGTAACGTCTCAGAAATTCTAAGCCTTACAGAAACGAGAGATGAAGGCTGAGCATAGACGCTGCCGTACACTCACTACGCCAGTCCCGAAATGATAAAGGAGGAGGGCGATGCTCATCATCTTTGCTACGATCATACAGCGTCATTAAAAACTTCTTCTTCTTCTTTAAGTTCTCTGCCCTTCGGCAGGTTCCAACTTCCAATTCCACTCTTCTCTGTGCTGTGCTTTTTCCTTTAATTCGCTGTATCCGTCGGCCATCCACCCCAGCATCATCTGCCTCGGTCTTCCCTCCCTCTCCATTCTCCCTTCTATGATTTCTTTCAGGAGGGAGTCTCCTCTTAATACGTGCCAACCGAAAAACTTCTACTAATTACTATTACAGAGTGTTACTAGTTGCTAATTAATTATCTTTTCCCTGTCTTCAGTAGGGCCTAAATGTAAACGTCTTTAAACAATAGACCGAAATTAATATTATTTAGACACCTTTTAAATTGCTTCTTCCTATACAATAAATTCGTCAATATCCCTCAATCGCTAAATAATGTACATCTTGGGACAACACTTCATATTCAGTAAATAAGGTCGACGTGAACGGCCTTTGCGGCCACAACATCGAGGTTAAAGTTGGTCATGTGAATAAATCCATATTCACAGGTTCCTATAGAAAAAATCAAAATCGATGAGGAGGGTATAATAGTATCAGATACGGGCAGCAAAAGAGACAGACAGACAGCGATGGTAAAAGTAAGGTTAGAAAAGGTCAGATAAGATAAGCGCCTTTAACTGCTGTGATATGGCTCAGTCTTCTAAGGTAAGTTTAGGTAAGTTAAGAACAAGGTTAGTGATTGCTAAGTGTTAATGGCATTTGCCGAGAGCGCCTCTGATTTGCTTTCACATTTGAGCGGCGCTATATAAATGTTCAATTACATTTGCAATTACAAATACTTTTTCGGACTCATCCCTCGATAATGGATCCTTAGTTTTTTTCAGGCAATGATATCTCGGCTCTCAGATTCGGGTTTCCTTCAATAATGTTCCTCTCTCTGGTGGCTTTTCGTACCCTGGACCCTCTGCACCGGCTCTTCACTTAGGCCTACTCCAGACAGCAATTCTGACTTATCTCTGACTTACCTCTGACTTATCTCTGACTTATCTCTGACTTATCGCTGACTTATCTCTGACTTACCTCTCACTTATCTCTGACTTATCTCTGACTTACCTCTGACTTATCTCTGACTTATCTCTGACTTATCTCTGACTTATCTCTGACTTATCGCTGACTTATCTCTGACTTATCTCTGACTTACCTCTCTCTTATCTCTCACTTATCTCTGACTTATCGCTGAGTTATCGCGGACTTATCTCTGACTTACCTCTCACTTATCTCTCACTTATCTCTCACTTATCTCTCACTTATCTCTGACTTATCGCTGACTTATCGCTGACTTATCTCTGACTTACCTCTCTCTTATCTCTCACTTATCTCTCACTTATCTCTCACTTATCTCTCACTTATCTCTGACTTACCTCTCTCTTATCTCTCACTTATCGCTGACTTATCTCTGACTTATCGCGGACTTATCTCTGACTTACCTCTCTCTTATCTCTCACTTATCTCTGACTTATCGCTGACTTATCTCTGACTTATCTCTGACTTATCTCTGACTTACCTCTCTCTTATCTCTCACTTATCTCTCACTTATCTCTCACTTATCTCTGACTTACCTCTCTCTTATCTCTCACTTATTCTGACTTATCTCTGACTTATCGCTGACTTATCTCTGACTTATCTCTGACTTACCTCTCTCTTATCTCTCACTTATCTCTCACTTATCTCTGACTTATCTCTGTCTTATCTCTTACTTACCTCTCTCTTATCTCTCACTTATCGCTGACTTATCTCTGACTTATCGCGGACTTATCTCTGACTTATCTCTGACTTACCTCTGACTTATCTCTCACTTATCTCTCACTTATCTCTCACTTATCGCGGACTTACCTCTTATTTATATTTCACTTATTTCTGATTGAACTCTCTGACCTATATCTGACTTATGTCTGACTTATCTCTGACTAACGGTTTCGTTAACAGAAATTACTGATAATTTTTAATTATTACTAGTTTTTAATCGACTACTCTCTCTTAACTGTCGTCGGTAACTTAAAAGAAGTCGCTAAACTCTGGACAGAATTAATATTATTACACACCTGTTAATTGGTGCCTCCGAGACAATAAACTCGTCAATTTCATTCAACGATTCAACTCCTACTAGAGCCAGCTATTGGGTAAATAAGGTCGAAGTGAACGGAACTTCGGATACAAGATAAAAAAATAAACGTATGATATTATAGTAGACCTATCAGATTCGATCAGCCAGACAAGCAGCCAGCAAGGGTAAAATTAAGGTAATACAAGGTCATTTGAGATAATCGCCAGCTACGGCTTAGAAGAGGTATGATAATATGGTTCAGTCTTCAAAGGTAAGTTTAGTGCTCAGAGACCAGTAGATACATACATAGACAAATCCATTTGTACATACATATACATGAGTGTATACATAATTATATACATGTACACATACAGTCATACACACACGTACGTACGTACATAAAATTTACATAGGAAGGAAGGACCAGAATCCGATTGCTAAAAGACCACAGAAAGAAAGACAGAGGAACAGAGAGACAGACAGAGGAAGAGAGAGACAGACAGAGGAACAGAGAGACCGACAGAGGAACAGAGAGACAGACAGAGACAGACAGAGACAGACAGAGAGACAAAACCAGAAAGAAATAAAGAGAGAGAGAATATGACTATGTTTCATTTTTGCACTTATTAAGCGTTGCCATCTATCGACTGAGCATCAATCGATGGCGCTGAGCAATTGCTAAACGTCCCCACAGTACTGCACACACACTCAGAGAGAGAAAGAGAGACAGACAGACAGACAAACAGACAGACAGAGAGACAGAGAGACAGAGAGACAGAGAGACAGAGAGACAGAGAGACAGAGAGACAGACAGACAGAGACAGACAGAGACAGACAGAGACAGACAGAGACAGACAGAGACAGACAGAGACAGACAGACAGACAGACAGACATACATACATGCAGACAGACAAGACAGACAGACATACAGACAGAGAGACAGACAGAGAGAGAGAAAGAGAAAGAGAGAAAGAGACAGACGACAGACAGACAAATAGACAGACAGAGAGAAAGAAAGAGAGACATAGAGAGAGACAGACAGACAGGCAGAGATAGAGAGACAGAGAGAGAGACATACAGACAGACATACAGACAGACAGAGATCATTATTAGTGACAATAGCCTTACCGCAGCTAATACTCCGTCCACATGTGTTCCGCATCTACTGTACTCCGCTCAACTCATTAACGACGAGCTCTATTGTTTTCGCAGTCACTGCTACTTTTAACTGATCAGAGAGACCTCCAAAGATGACACTCCAGCCTGGTCGTCAGTAATAAGATAAGTTTAACCAACAAGTTTAACCACGATGACTTCAAGATGATTAATTTTCGCAACCCTTCGACTTCCTCATTCGAAAATTTCGATATAAAATTTATGCGATAATGAAGGCTGACGATCGGAGCTTTCAATGTCAGCAAACACACTCAAGAGAGCTCCGCTCTGTCTCAATTAAGTAATGTTTGCATAAGACCAGACACTATCGTGCGATGGTTGACACCAAATGTCTGGAAATTACAATAACGATCACGACCCTGGCCTGCAGTCAGATCCCACTGTGAACTTCCGCAATAGTCATGCCCACTCTCTGATTGCATACCACAGAAAGCTTTTGTCCTCGCGTTGTGTAAGTGTCTCTTATGTAATGAAGCTCCTCAGAAGAGATAGGGTATAGTGGAGTGGTTAGCGTGTTGGACTGTCAATCGAAAGGTTGAGGGTACAAATCCCCACCAGGGCAGAAATGTGGTTTAAGATTTTTGCTCCATCTGCGCCCCTATCTGAGCTATAATAGGTACACACACCGTACACTGTCGGTGGGAAGAGAGACGGCGAGAGAGAGGACTGGCCACCCGCCCTCATATGCCAAGGCTAAGAAGATGAAGTCGCTAACACGTCTTCATAACCATGGCTGCCTCTCAGGTCAACTTTAAGGACTGTTCTTCCTATCCTTCTTCTCTTCTTCCTCCTCTCCTCCTCCTCCTTATCCTCATTCGTCTCCTTCTCCTTCTCCTCCTCCTCCTTTCTCCTGCTCCTCCTTCTCCTCCTCCTTCTCCTCCTCCTCCTTCTCCTGCTCCTTCTCCTCTTTCTCTTTCTCGTTCTCGTTCTTTTTCGTTTTCTTTTTCTTCTTCTCCTACTTATACGTCTTCTTCCTTTACTCATCTTCCTCCCCTTTTCCTTCTCCTCCCATCCTCCTCCTCCTCTTCCTCCTCCTCCTCCTCCACCACCACCACCACTACCACCACCTTCTTCTCCTCCAAGAAGCTTGTCCTGTGATTTCCCTTACTCATATTATTTCGAACGGACTTCCCCAACGCATTACGACGTTTGACTACGGTCTCGATTGTGGTTCGTTCAGTTTGGATTGGACTTCCCCTCCGACCTACGTTCTCACCCGCTGGGCCTGTCTAGCTATTTTTATAAACTACTCCTCCTACTCCTTTACTTAAGACTTTGCTCTTTGGTCGGGCCTGGGTCGGGAGCGCCTCTGATTAGTTATCTTGAAGGGTCGCTAAACAAATTAGACAGATAGAATATAAATGGCAAGAAACTTGATAGACGGTAAGCAAAAGTAGGCTACTTCTGCAGATACTTTGCATACATTCTTGATTAGTAAGTAAACAGTCTCGGAGTTGACATAGACTTATTTCCTATGTGGTGGCCATCGGTTGATGCCTATAAAATATTATTATATGTGTGTATGTGCGTGTGCGTGCGTGCGTATGTGTGTGTGCTTGTTTGTACATACAAAATATATTCGTTCTCAACTTAAAACTTACCTCTTTCAAATTGCTTATCCATCGTAGGCTGCCTCTCTGTTTTACGGATAGATATTGACCTGATTACGGTTTGGGTTTGGTGTGCCATCGGTTGATTCCTTGTGCATTAGACACCGGCACAATAGAAGTTACTGATTACAATTACAATTACGAATGTGTTTAAATGTATGTAACGTATTAAGATGGTAGCAGGTGTAGTTTAGTTGGAAGGACCATGTACATGTAACTTGGTAAGAAGAGCCCCGAGTGATCGTTTACGAGAAGACAGGTGAGCTGAGCGACCCAAGTGCTGCAATTGTATAGGTGAGGCTTTGACTAAGACCGGAAATAACCCTCCATATAATGTCATAATGCACCATTTACAAATGAATGTACGTCTCTGTCTGTCTATCTGTCACTGTCTGTGTCTGTGTCTGTATCTCTGTCTGTCTGTCTGTCTGTCTGTTTTTTTCTCTCTCTCTCTCTCTCTCTCTCTCTCTCTCTCTCTCTCTCTCTCTCTCTGTGTGCATAACATGCGCATATGCAAGACCTATTGATTGATTGATTGAAGACATATTAGAGTGACCTTACATCAATATGACATGAAAGTTCGTCGAGCTCCCTAAAGATTTATTATGTATATGCATGTATATATATAATATAATATATATGCACATTATATGTCTATGAAAATATATTATATATATTTATAATTACCCACATATATAGAGCTTGTGCATAGAATTGAGTTTATTGACGTATAATGTTGAAGCTTATAATTATTACAGTTTAAACTATTCGATCAAAGTCCAATAGCTTCGAAGCGTTTAATCTTAGTTGTTCTCAGCTGTTTAAGCAAATCTACTGAAACGATGTCTTGTCTCTCTTGGTCGTCATTATACAGTGGGTGTACGTAAGCGTTTAACTGAAATGTACGCGTGTTTTGCTGGGGCTCCAATTATTATTGGCGTAACGCGGTAGTTCACACTGTCAAAGGCTTTTGAGAAAGCTTGTTAGAGGAGAACGGGTCAATTTATGGTGTCCCGAACTATTAAACCATACTCCAGTAAGCATGTACATGCATGCATGTATGTATTGGCGTCAGGTATGTGTGCTATGTATGTATGTATGTATGTATGTATGTATGTATGTATGTATGTATGTATGTATGTATGTATGTATGTATGTATGTATGTATGTATGTATGTATGTATGTATGTATGTATGTATGTATGTATGTATGTATGTATATATATATATATATATATATGTATGTATGTATGTATGTATGTATGTATGTATGTATATATGTATGTATGTATGTATGTATGTATGTATGTATGTATGTATGTATGTATGTATGTATGTATGTATGTATGTATGTATGTATGTATGTATGTATGTATGTATGTATGTATGTCGACTGTATGACGCGCATTTTTGAACACCTCAAAAGCACCGTTTAAGTGTGCCACGACTTCATAATATTATTTCTTTGCCTCGGCATATAAAGGAGAGTGTAACCACTCTTATTCCTCGCCGCATGTATGTATGTATCTTGACTTTATGAAGCGCATTTTTGAACACCTCAAAAGCGATCTCCCTACTGAAAGTGATCATATTAAACACCGTTTAAGTGTACCGTAATAGACCTGACCATAACGAAAAACACCAAAAAACTTTACATGGAAAAAGCGAGATACGTTCGTCCCTCGGGATACATTGTCTCGTTTTTTCACTGTTTACACACCGCTCCGAAAATACTCGCTCGTGTTTTTCGCCATAACGTGTTCAATAATCGGACCCGACTGTACTGGGAATTGAACCCAGTGCAGACGATGACGACGACGACGATGATGATGATGGTGATTATCAGGCGCCAATGAGACAATATTCATTAGTCGAAATGAACGCGAATTCGTGCCTACGTCAATAGCCGAGATCGGATCCCAGGGGGGCAATATTCCACAGGGGTTTCAGTAGCCAACCGCTCCCCCCGTCTTGCACTGTTGAAGAGGATAACTGGCTGCGGCAGACATTGCTGTTGTGCGATGTTTTGAAGTGGTCTACTCGCATATTAGGTTAAGGTATATTTTTACATTTGTTTGTATATTTACATATAATTAATATATGTATTTGTTTATTATTTATTCATATATGTATTTATTTACTTTTGCATTCATTTATTTTATATATATATATATCATTATGTCTATAATATATACACATTTATTTATATATATTTATTTAGTCATTTAGTTTTACATTTATCTATTTATTTATTTATATATTTATTTATTTATCATTTAGTTATATATTTATCTATTTATTTATATATTAATTTATTTATATGCTTATATATATCTATTCATCACGCGAACAAGTTCAGTAATTCTGAATCTAATGTGTGAGACATTATGTATACTAGCGTGATCTTTTCACAGTACACTGGGACTCGCAATTGTTGAAATGCAGACACACCGCTCTACCGAATCTTTCTGTATATTTCTGCATGATATCGTGTTCCCTATGCGCCATGCTTCAATGCACTTTTGTCTGTGAAATATTTGGCCACGTTATTCTGTAGAGCGTGGCAACATACTCTGGAATTAGCATCGGGTCCGAATGGGTTGAATATCGTTGGTCATTGAAGCATCCGCTTCAAGCCTATGCGTATTGCAATTACAAAGACGAGTGTCTCAACAGCGTTTTGGACAATACGGTGTTCCCTATCTTTCTTGACCGTTTGGGATACAACAATCCCGTGGATTAGCCTAATAAGTTAGACTTTTCGACGTTTGTAGCGAACACGGTAAGGTCATGAAGCCGGTAAAACCATTATTAATTGCTGTTGCGGCAGACGGTGTTACCATGTGCGTTTAACAGTTGGAGTGAGTTCCTTGTGTAGTTCTGGTTTTAGGACTCGGATGTCGTTTGGGACTCTGGAGTAAAGTTTTTTCGTCACGCAAGATAAAGTTTCGCTAACAGAGAAATTAGGGTTATCTCGAGGTGAGCGCTTAATTTTCTTTCAAAACCAAGTTTTTGAAATTTGTTATATTGCATTCATTAGCGAGTTAGTACGGTTGTCAGAGTCGATGAATAAATAGCTATGCATTGCATTGGTTTTCTTACCTAGGCTTGGCTTTGTTATGTCCAGTTATATGCGAGAGGAACTGCGCTACAAGTGGATACTGGTGGAACACGGTATCCGATTGGTTAGAGGGCTCGCCTTCTAACGCAGAGAGTACGGGTTCGAGCGACTGTCTTGTCTATTCATTCATCCATTCATTCATTTTATTTCTTCATTTCTTCCTCAATCCAGAAGCTTTACTTATGTCGGCCCCTCTATAGTTGGAACAATCTTCCGCATGAATTGCAACTTAAGCTTCTCAGCTTTTCTCTTCCTCTGTTTCGGAAACGCCTGAAGACCATCTTATTTGTTAGAGACAGCACTGCCCTGGGTCGGGAGCGCCTCTGAATATCTGAGTGGCGCTATACAAATGTTCAATTATTATTACAATTCCTTTCGTTGTTAGCGTCTTTTCTTTCAAAGGTCAGAAACCTGTTGCTGATTTCCTAGGTCGTCATGATTCGATTCCTAAGTGAATTTGGCGGAATATCGTCTCGTCTCTTTGCCTCTTGTCCTGACAAGGTGTCATCGTGTTCGCCAAAATGCGCCGGAAAAGACAGGTTCTCGCTCAAGGTCAGTGTTTGAGGAGTTTCCTGAAACGCACTTTATAGATAATCTACAACGCAAGACGTTTATAGTTAGATTGTTTTACTCATATTGACAGAAATGATTGTTATTAAGACGTATCAGGATGGGCAAATTTCTCGGATAAATGTAATTGAATTACAAATTACAAATTACTTTTGAACATGAAATATAATTTCAAGTTACCAAATACATGGCAAAATGTAATTGAATTACAAATTGAAAATTACAAATTACTCGATTTCAAGTTATTTGAATTACGTAATTTCAATTACTCTCCATCCCTGAGACCTATGCACACCGGAGTGCGGATATGCAAATGGTTTAATAAAGAAATATACTTACTTAGTTACTTGAAAGTTCAGATACATTGCTTATTATCACTGAGCATCATTCGCTGTTTTACCACTTCAGACGTTAATTGGCTAATTAGTTTGCTCATCAGTGTAATTCATAATATCAATAATAATTTCGAACTCCTTGTTTAAGTTTCGCTCATTCTCATTAATTTTTACGCTCGTTTGTTCATTAGTTTATGCGTGTATTCGTTCATTAATTCATTAATTCATTAATTCATTCGGTCAGTTCTCTCTTTGTTCCTTCCTTTCCTTAATTCATTCGTTAATTAATCCGCTCAATCGTTCCTCCATTTTCCAATCTGTTCCCTTACTTGACCCGTCCGTGATATTTCCAGCCGTACGCCACCGAGGAAGAGGAGGTTCTGGCCGACGAGGAAGAAGGGGACACCGCCAACCAGGAGACGCCAGCCCATGCCGGAGAGGAGCGCTTCCAGGGCGGCAACCTCCCGGCCCAACCGCAGATCCCAAAGACAATCATCCTCCACTACTCCCCTTGGAAGGCCGCGTGGGACTGGCTCATCCTTCTGCTCGTCATCTACGTGGCCGTGATGACGCCCTACCTGGCCGCGTTCCGCGTGACCCCCCAGGAGTCAGCCGAGACACTTTCGAACCGGAATTCCAGCATCGTCGTGACCTTCCTGTCCGATAAGCTGATCCTCGTGGACTTCCTTGTGGATATCACTTTCCTCGTCGATATGCTGGTCAACTTTCGGACGACTTACCTCAGCAGTGGAGAGCTCGTCTATAGTCCATCGAAGATTGCGAGCAACTACCTGAGGAGTTGGTTCCTCATCGATGCGGTTTCCGCCATTCCGTTTGATCTCATCCTGTCCGTGGCTAGGACTTCTGATGTCAGTGCATGCCACTCTTATACGAGCTGGTCTCGAGCGTAGTGTATTGTGGTGTGAGATAGTGCGATGTAATGTATGCTTCTTGTTCTTCGTTTTGTTCTGCTTCTTTGTTCGTGTTCTTCTTTTCTTGTCCATCTTCAAGTTCTCTGCTTATGGCCAGGTTCGAGCATCCAATGATGGCACTCGTCTCGATGCAGGGCTTTCTCTTTTTTTACTTTACCATGCCATACCTTACTTTACATCAAATTACCTTACCCGTACCTTTCCGTACCATACCGTACCATACCTGATCTGACCTTAGCTTACCATACCAAAGTTGACAGCATAATGAAGAAAACTTGTTGGTTAGTTTGTTGTAGCTGTATTAACTATTATCTTACATGTATGTGCACAAGAGTGCGTCTTTGTCAGCTGGTTAAATAAAGAATATGCTTACTTACTTACCTACTTATTTACTTACTTGCATACTTGCTTACTTCCTTCCTTCCTTACATACTTTCTTACTTATTTACTTACTTACTTTCTTACTTACTTACTTTCTTGGTTAGGATGTTGACTGACCATTTTCTCGTTACATTTCTTTTGAACCAGTTCGCGTCACTATTCTGGACTGGAAAAACTTGACATTATTTGGCCCTACCGTAAGACGCTGGCCTGAGTAACATTACATTACATCCACCTTACTCTACCCTACCTTAACTTATCTTACATTACCTTATTTTACCTTACCATACCATACCTTACCTTACTCGGGAGTGCCTCTGTTTCTTAGTGGCGCTATATAAATACTCGATTAACATTACGATTACATTGACTTGCCTACTTACTTACTTACTTTCTTACTTTACTTGCTGACTTACCTGCCATACCTTTCCTTACTCTACATTACGTATACCTTACCTTACCTTACATCTAATTGACCTTTGATCTTCCCTTTCTGTATCCTACCATACCCTATCTCCTTTAGACGATGACGGCCACGGGCCTCCTCAAAACCCCGCGTCTTCTCCGCCTCCTGCGAGTCGCCCGTCGAATCGACCAGTACTCGGAGTACGGTGCCTCCGTCCTGCTCCTCCTCATGGCCTCCTTCACGATGATCGCCCACTGGCTGGCCTGCATCTTCTACGCCATCGCCCGGTACGAGCGACCGAAGCTCGAGCACCCGATCGGCTGGCTGGACGTCTTGGCGGAGACGACGGGAACGACGTACGGAGCGGAGAACGGACTGGACATACAGTCCATGTACATCACCTCCCTCTATTTTACCTTCACGATCCTGACCAGCGTTGGGTTTGGAAACATCGCGCCACTCACCAACTACGAAAAGGTCTTCAGCATCTTCGCTATGATGCTTGGCTGTGAGTAGAGTCATCGTGACTGGTCTTATAATAGTTTTAATTGCAATTAGTAACTTCTGGGGTAGGTCAAGGTTAATTAACAGGATCATGTCAGGTACGATAACGAAGCGTTAGGCTCAGGTATGGTTAGGCAAGGTAGGGTAAAGTTGAAAGTCCACGGTATGTTCTAAAGATTTCTGTAGCAGGTGCCCTATCAGCATGACCATGAACATTTGGCTGGACCTATATGGGCCTTATATACAATACAGTAAAATATAATATCAGAACCTACAGCAGAACATGGTAGAACATAGTGGAGCGAAGTAGCACACAGTGGAGCAAACGACAACACGGTAAAACAAACTAGATCACAGTATAATAACTAAAACACAGTATAATAAGCTATAGCACAGTATAACAAACAAGAACATTTAGAACAAACCAGAACACAGTATAACAAGCTAGGACAAGTAAAACAATCTAGAACACAGTAGAGCAAAACAATACACAATAGCAAATAATAGATCAAAGAACTCAAAGCGGCTTCTATTTCACAAGCGAATGGCATCTGATTCTGAGTCAGGGCTTGCTCTGTCGTTTCTTCAGCGCACGCTTCGCAGATGCTCCCAGACTCCTGATTGGAATTCCAGTTGCAATGTCCCCTGTGTATTAAGTTCGATTCCTGCCAGGCCGTAAGTCCCATTGCGACCAGCAGTTCATCATTCATGCTATAGACAGGTTGCGAGTTCATTGGTCGCTTGAGCACCAGATCAAATGGTGCCAAATACAAGTGAATTATTCATACGGTTTAAGACTAATTTCGTCCGCAACACGAAAACACCCACGCACGAGAATATTTCTTTATGCATTTGTTCCATTGCGTTCTAGTTTGTTCTGCTATGTTCTGCTGTGTTCTATTATGATATGTTCTGATCGGTTTTTATGCATGTACACCAAATTGCGATTGGCAATGGGTTAATAAAGATTATACTTACTCACTTTATATTTTGTACCATTGAGATTATTACGTTGTGAGACCCACCACAGTTTGACCTATACTCTCCCTGACCAGTCGAATTTTGAGGGGGATTCTTGCAACGATTTCACTTGTATCGACTATCGATTGATGCCCTGTTGATTGTTATATATTCCTTGGTAACCGTGCCAGAGAGCCATGGTGAGTCATCTATATAAAGGACGCTATATAAGCTAAGTGCTCTGATACATACATACATGCAACAAGTCTTACATACATACATTATAACGACACGCGAGAAACCTTCTACGTTTTGATAACGCATTATGGAGGAAGATTAAATTGGAATAGAAAAGAACACATCAGAATACAATGTAATTTATTTGAGAAGATTAGAACAAAACAGAACAAAATGCAACATATTTGATTAGATTAGACTTTATATCTGATCTTCTTGATATTGGCCTGATTAAGGTTTAGTTAATAACAATAACAATAATAATAACAATTATAACTATAATAATATTAATTAACGATAATAAAAGTCAGCCTCATCAGCCTGTATTGGTGGTGACTGGAGTCGCTTCGCGGAGTGTTGTTTCGCTCGAGTATCAAGGGATTCAGAACGGTTCTACCAATTAGATGAATTGCTTTCTGGTACCGCATCAGGCGGGAATGGTGTTCCTATAGACTGGTCATGTGTTTATTTGCCCTCGGCGCCATGTTTTACCCAGAATCCCACGGGGTTCGACTGCTGGCGCGTTGGCAGCCAGACTGAGCGGAACGGTTAATTGCTGAGCTATTGATGTACAAAAGTCGAAGTGCTGGTATAGCATATTTAATACAGGGATGGGCAAATTACTTGGAAAAATGTAATTGAATTGCAAATTACATATTGGGACATGAAATGTAATCTCAAATTACAAAATACATGGGAAATGTAATTGAATTACAAAATTACAAATTACAAATTCCGCAATTTGAAGTAATTTCAATTACGTAATTTCAATTACGTAATTTCAATTACGTAATTTCAATTACTGCCCATCCCTGAGCATATGCAATTATCTCATGTACTGTTATTAATTGTTAATTAATCAGAAACAATGCCTCACCTTACCCCTAGTACATTATCGATTGATTAAATAAATGGATTAATATGTTATAGTTGGATTGCTAACCGATACTATGTTCGCTTTTGATTTAACACCGAGGCTCTTAGAAGGTATAGTTTAGACATAGCTTTAACACTGTCTTGGATTCATGTACATCTCGTTTAAACATTGCTTCCAGACTCACCTTCCAATTAGATACAAAGCTATCCATTGTTTTAACACCTATTAGCCCTATTAGAACTACACATAATTATAGTGCGGGTCAGTGCAGTATCTAAAGCTATGATAGTATAGTCTCCAATATTATAACTGCACAATCATGCATTGATGTTACTTGCTGCATATTGACAGCTAGCTAAGAAATAAACGAAAATACAATAGGTTCGTGATAGATCTGTTGTTAGAATTTACTTTAGCGCCTAAACATATAATCGATCCTATTTGGCCGCGCTTGCGTTGGGAGCGCCTCTGAGTAGTTCCCTTGAAGAGGTGCTATACAAATTCAAGTAATGAATGAATGAATGAATAATGTCATGTTCGTTAGCTGCTACTTTAACACCTAGACACATAATGCCATATCCGTTAGTTGTTACTTTAACGCCTAAACACATAATGCCATATCCGTTAGTTGTTACTTCAACACCTACGTTCTAAACATATCTGGTGTTAGTTTTTGCCTTAACACTTTTCTGCTACACACGTGTAGTGTTACGTTTTGAATTAACAAATTCCGATCTTGAAAGATCCAGTGTTAATGTTTGCTTTAACACTTTCGTTCTCGTCAAGACCGTTGTTAGCTATGTCGTTAACGTTGGCTGTCCTTAGCGCTGATGAGTGCTGCCATCTTTGGCAACGTGGCGTCCATCATGCTGAGGCTCTACCAGGGATCAGAGGAGTACCACGAAAAGACGACCAGCGTCAAAGAGTTCATCAAGTTCCACCGGATCCCAAAGCCATTGTCCCTTCGACTGATCGAGTCCTGCCAGCAGACATGGTGGCAGACCAGCGGCGTCGATATGACTGGCGTAAGCATAGCACAACATGTCTGTGTGTATGTATGTATGCTAGCCTGAATGTATTATGTATGCATGTATGTATACATGTATACGTGTATAAGATTGTATGTATGTATGCAAATGTGTGCGTTTGTGTGTAAAAGTATGTATGAAGGTTTGCGTGCATACTTGTTTGTATATATGACTGTGATAGTGGGCATTATAATTATTATAATCATTGTGATGATTACAAAGATGATGTGGACAGGGGATTTGATGCTCATGATGATGATGATAAGGATGATGATGACAGTCGTTTATGGTTTTGTTTAGGTGCTCAAGAGTTTTCCAGAGGGTCTGCAAGCCGACATTTGTCTTCATCTGAACAAGACCCTGCTCAGCAAATGTTCCGCCTTCCAAAATGCCACTCCAGGTAAGAGACATTGAATAATAAGACTGCAAATGCTGTTGGAATCATTTAATTTCGTAGTGTCTTTAAGAAGTACCAAAGTTGCGCTGAGTACGTGGCTAGCAGTAGGCTTGTAAGAGTTGTCTTGTGTGTTATTATGCAATGAGGTTCAAGAGGAATGAAGCGAATTATCTTAACGACTATAATTTATGCATTAGAGTATCCCTGTTAGCGTAGTTTTAACGTATAATTGTATTAGAGTCTCCCTGTTATTGGAACTTTGACGTCTATGTGCATTAGAGTCTCCTTGTTAGTGTAGTTTTAACTATTATGCATTTGCGTCTCCCTGAAACTATAGTTTTAACCTTAGTGTGCATTAGAGTCTGTCTCCATGTTATTGTATTTGTGACATATAAGTGCATTAGGGTCTCCCTATTATTTTTCATGTTAGTGCTCACTTGCAATAAAGTCTTTCTATGTGAGATGTTTAAACGCTTTAACAATCCAAGCTTCTAACTAATCTATAGCCTGATCTTTTAAAACCAAAACTCGACTAAAATTAAATTCTAGTTTATTTAATTTAATTCATATTCTGTTTTATTCCTTTCTCGTCAGTTTGCTTCAAATATTATTATCATCAATTGGGGTATTGTTTTATTAGTATCTCATTTGATCTGACTTCGCTTGACCTTGTAGGTCTAACGTTTCAAGATCCCAGTCTCGCTGTTATTAGTCGCTTTAACATTTGCAAGCACTAAAGTCTCACTGTTATTCATCCACGTCACAGTTGAATGTTGATACGGATGCTGACCATAGGATGCCTGAGAGCTTTGTCTCTGAAGCTGAAAACAGTTCACATTCCACCTGGAGACGGCATCTTCCACCAGGGAGACCTCCTGCCGGCGATCTATTTTGTCGGACAAGGAACGATCGAGATCAGCAGAGATGAAGTCGTCGTTGCCATTCTAGGTATGGTGAATGTGGGCACAGTGAGTCGTTCCGTTAACGTTCTGTGTGCATTTATGTCTCCTCGTTATTTGTAGTCTTAACGTCAAAGTACATCACAGTCTCCCTGTTATCTGTCGTCTTAACGTTAATATACATCTCAGTCTCCCTGTTATCTGTCGTCTTAACGTTAATATACATCTCAGTCTCCCTGTTATCTGTTGTCTTAACGTAAATATACATCTCAGTCTCCCTGTTATCTGTCGTCTTAACGTTAATATACATCTCAGTCTCCCTGTTATCTGTCGTCTTAACGTTAATATACATCTCAGTCTCCCTGTTATCTGTCGTCTTAACGTTAATATACATCTCAGTCTCCCTGTTATCTGTCGTCTTAACGTTAATATACATCTCAGTCTCCCTGTTATCTGTCGTCTTAACGTTAAGATATATCACAGTCTCCCTGTTATCTGTCGTCTTAACGTTAAGATATATCACAGTCTCCGTGTTATCTGTCGTCTTAACGTTAAAATGTATCACAGTCTCCCTGTTATCTGTCGTCTTAACGTTAAGATATATCACAGTCTCCGTGTTATCTGTCGTCTTAACGTTAAGATATATCACAGTCTCTCTGTTATCTGTCGTCTTAACGTTAAGATATATCACAGTCTCCGTGTTATCTGTCGTTTTAACGTTAAGATATATCACAGTCTCCGTGTTATCTGTCGTCTTAACGTTAAAATGTATCACAGTCTCCCTGTTATCTGTCGTCTTAACGTTAAGATATATCACAGTCTCCGTGTTATCTGTCGTCTTACCGTTAAGATATATCACAGTCTCCATGTTATCTGTCGTGTTAAAGTCTATGTACATCACAGTCTCCCTATTTATTTTCGTCTTAACCTTTAAATTATGTACATCAAGATTCCGCGTAAATTGTCGTCTTAATGTTTTCGTCCATCAAATATTTGTTATTTGTCGCTTTAACGTTTATTGGCTTCCAAATCTTTTCTGTTTCCTGTCATGTAAACGTTTTAGACATCGCTCGTGAATAAGCTGATGCCCCGCGCTTAGCTTTTGTGTAGCGATTTTGAAATTTAGAGATTACGATTGCGACAACGATTAGCTGCATCCCTGTTAGTCGGTCGTTTGACGTTTATATGAACTATCTCTGTTATTTTTCGTTTTAAATACTTTGCCATTGGATGTTTTGTGACGCTATTGGAGCGTCTAATTATTGTTATTGTTATTAATTATTGTTATTATTTACGTTTATGTGCATGAACCTAAATGTATTTACCTCAGTGTTATAAGACTCTCCGGTGTATCCGCTCTAAAGTCCCACTTCCTCTTCCGACACTTTGTCCACCATTCCAAGTGCCCCATCTATGAAAAAGTGCAATATGTTGCTAAGATATCGAGCAGGTATTCCAAACAGATATCCATGGATATCCACGTATCTCTCTCCTAGGGAAACACGATATTTTCGGCGAAGATATTCAGCAGGCGATGTCGGAATCTCGCGTGGGATCCTCTTCTCGTTCCGGATATCTCGTTCGTGCTGTGTCCTACTGCGACCTGCACCGGATCATGGTTCCGGACCTCATGGAAATACTCGGACTCTATTCGGAATTCGCTGCGGACTTTCTGAAGAGGTTCCACGTCACGTTCAACCTTCGAATGCCGGTATTATCATTATCATCGTCGTCGTCGTCGTCGTCATCATCATCATCATCATAATCATCATCATCATCATCATCATCATCATCATCATCATCATCATCATCATCATCATCATCATCATCATCATCATCATCGTTACAATTATTATCTACTAGACGTTTGCCAGTCCCGAGCCTAAATGAAGGAGGAGGGCGATGCTCATCATCCTCTTCTTTGAGACAAAACATCGACAAGCAGAAACTACCTAGCACGATCTGCTAAGGCCAAAGCTTGAATTAAATTGAATTAAATTAAATTATATCCAAATCAAGTCAATGAAATTAAATTATGTCCACTTCTATTGTATTCTCTTCTCAGTTTACTTCAAATTTTATCTCATCAACTCCATTATGATTTACTCTAATCTCATAAAACTTAGCTTCGCTTTCTCTTGACCTGAACTTATCCGAATTGACTTGGCCTGACTTGACCTTGACCTAGACCTAGCCTGGTCTGACCTGACCTGACCTGACATGACCTGACCCCATTTGTAGGTGTTAGTGTTATCGGAGTCGTAAAGGTCCGTTTTGTTTAGTGTGACGTCTCGCGCGACACGAGCAAACTGAAACTGTCGAAGACATCATCGCAGGAACCGGTCAAAGTCCCTCTCCCAGCAGAAGACCCTTCGTCGGAAGATGAAAGACACGACGTATATCACGAAGACAGACGATCGCAACAAGGTAAACAGGAGACAAGGACGAGCAACATTAGACTAATAATAATGATATAAATAATAATAATAAATAAATAATAAATAATATTAATTAATAATAATAATAACGAAAATAATAATATTATTATTATTACTATTATTAATGATAATAATAATGATTATAATAATAATAATAATATAATAATAATAATAATAACGCTCTAATCCTGTTGCGAAATGGATTGAGCGTGCCAAAGCTCCTCTACACAATGCGCACAGCCTTATGCGTCGACTGCCCTAGTCTTACAAGATTTGACACACTGTTAAGAAATGGATTGTCCAGTATTTTGAATGTGGAACTATCTGATGAGAACTGGCTCCAAGCATCCCTTCCGGTGAAGGATGGTGGCCTTGGGATACGCTGTGCTGCTACGCTGGCACTTTCTGCCTTCTTGGCATCTGCTGCGAGCACAAGCGAACTCCAGGCTAACATGCTGCCACCGGAATCAGCTGATACCTCAGACGATCTCGTAGATACAGCTCTGAAGGCATGGACACTACTCACGGGTTCAGAACCACCAACCGGATCAGCAGCTCATCGTCAAAGAGAATGGGACAGCCGCTGGATAAGTAAAGCATGGACAACTCTGCACGAATCAGCGAACAATGCACTAGACCGGGCTCGTCTCTTGGCCTCTCAGGCACCACACGCGGGAGATTGGTTGTTAGCGCCTCCGGTTACTGCATTGGGACTCCGCTTAACTGACGAAGTGATACGGATCGCGGTTGGAATGCGACTCGGGACGACACTGTGCGAGCCTCATGTGTGTCACTGTGGTGAGAGAGTTGACGCCAGAGGACTCCACGGTCTGGCCTGCAGAAAAAACGCTGGCAGACATCAACGGCACAACATCCTCAACGACATCATATGGAGATCGTTTGGAAGAGCGAACATCCCTTCTCAGAAAGAACCGTTGGGCCTCACCAGAGAGGATGGTAAACGACCGGACGGCGTGACACTCATCCCGTGGTCATGCGGAAGATGCCTCACTTGGGATGTGACAGTTTCGGACACATTCGCAAAGTCACATCTGGCAACAACATCAACCGAAGCGGGCGAGGCCGCAAACCGAGCTGCCGCCGCCAAAACATTGAAATACGCCACAATCGCCCGAACGCATGCTTTCGTGGCGGTAGCACTAGAGTCCAGCGGTGCTTGGAGCTCAGAAGGATTGAATTTTGTGTTGGAGCTCGGACGAAGGTTGACGGATGCAACCCATGACACGCTCGAGACAAGCTACCTGTTTCAAAGACTCTCGGTAGCTCTCCAACGCGGAAACGCCATCTGCTTTTCTTCGACATTACCATGCTAGATTGTTCATAACAATAATAATAATAATAATAATAATAATAATAATAATAATAATAATAATAATAATAATAATAATAATAATAATAATAATAATAATAATAATAATAATAGTTTTTTAATAATAGTTTAATAATAATAATAAATGTTTCTTAGAGCCTGAGGGATTATATATACCTCGGGCGAAAAAAAAAAAAATAATAATAATAATAATAATAATAATATTATTAATAATTTTAATAATAATAACAAGAACAATAATAATTACAAACCAAAAAAGCAACAACTATGATAATAACAATGACATTAACAACAAATACAACATTAAC
Organism: Aporrectodea caliginosa; assembly: GCA_020284085.1. NCBI lineage: Eukaryota > Metazoa > Annelida > Clitellata > Crassiclitellata > Lumbricidae > Aporrectodea > Aporrectodea caliginosa. Next base: position 868,924 of record JACEVL010000525.1, read on the forward strand.
AATGACACCTAGAGCCTTTAATTAAAAGAATGCGCAGATCTGAAGTAAGCTCATTCCAGGTGGTCGGCCCATAAATCCACTGAAGCTCACTGGTGACAATAATGACGACTAGGACGGCGATGATGATGACGACGACGACGACGTTGCAATGATTAAGGCAATGATGAAATTGATAAAAATCGTATTTCCTATACATTCAACCTTCAACCTATTTCCTATACATTTCCATTACTTAGCATAGCTTCCCCACCTCACTCTACCCTAACTTCCCCTATCCCAGTTTTCTTACCTTACTTTGCCGTGGCTGTCATGCACCGCCTTGCCTTGCATTACCTGACAACATTATCTAACATACCTGACCTTGATGTACCTTAGTCATACCTTATGGGCCTTCCCAACGGTACAGGACATTTCCCTATTTTACCATGCCTCAACTTACTTACCTAGCCTCACCCTACATCACTGCTCGGACGTACCTACCATTACCTAATTTCATCTTACTTTAGCTTACTTTACTTTTACCTAATCTGTTTTTATCATACCATACCATATCAAGGTATGTTTTGTCACATCAGACCTTAACCGACTGCGTCGACGTTACCTTACCTTTCCTTACCCTCTATAACCTTACCTTACCCTACATTGTCACTTTTGAGAAGTTCAACAAATGCGCTACATAAAACCTAGACACATACATTACCGCACCATACGATATACCTTACTGAGCTCTGTCACTGTTCGTAATCTACAAGTGCCAGTCCCAAGCCTATATAAAGGAGGAGGGCGCCGCTAATCATCCTAGTTATGACTCGGCGTCGTTAAACATCCCTTCATGAAATACCCTACTTATTCGCCAGATGGAGTCGAGACAGACGCGCGAAGTGCCACTTCCGGTTTGAGAGTAGACGCCATTTGCGCTTCCGGTGTTGTCATGGGCGACGGATCCACTAGTCCGGAAGAAGACACGACATCCGGTGAAACATCCAAGGTCACGACCGCCGGTCTGATATGGGACAACTCGGACATGGAGGCCAGGATCGTCCATTCAATCAGGAACTATAATCGAGGGTTGGAGCATATTTCTAGTCTTCTGTGTTCCATTTCGTTCTATATATAGTTTATTCTGGTGTTTTTTGATCCATTCTATTCTGTTCCATTCAATTCTATTCTGTTCCATTCAATTCTATTCTGTTCTATTCTATTCTATTCAATTAGATTCTGTTCTGTTCTATTCAGTTCCATTAATTCTATTCTATTCGATGCTATTCTGTTCTATTCCATTCAATCCATTATTCATATCAATACAATTATATTCTGCTCGATTCCATTCAATTCCATTCTTTCAATTCTATTCACTTCTATTCTACTCTATTTAATTCTATTCTTTCTAATCTATTTAATTCCGGGCCTCAGATTCACATTTCGGTGTGACCTTGCGCTGTTACAAATTTGTTTAATTTAATAATAATATAATAATAATAATAATAATAATAATAATAATAATAATAATAATAATAATCAATAATCCATCATAATAATAATAATAATAATAATAATAATCCATTCTCATCGATTCTATTTTATTTATTTCCCTTCTATTCAATTCTATTCTTTCTATTCTATTCTATTATGTTCTGTGGTGTTCCATTCTCTTCAGGTCAGGCTGTTTTAAGTATTACCTAGCCATATTCAGTCCTGACCTGACCTGGCCTGTTTTTTTTATATTCTAGCGAGAGGGTGTGGCATTTCATGGGCAGACGATGATACCCTGGTGGCCAGTCCGAGCTCAGACGTCCAGAGCTTCCGGGTCAACTTCGACTACGAACGACCGTTCGAACGACCGGAACCAACGACACCAACGCCACCCAACGAACAAACCAGCTACTTATCCATCGAGTCAAGACTAGACGACCTTAACAGGTCGAACATTCTTGTCTGTCTGTCAGTCTGTCTTGTCTGTCTGTCTTGTCTGCCTGTCTGTCTGCCTCTTTGATAATTTTGCCAAATTTTATGTCAATATAGAATGGCATAAAAAGGCCAGGTTAATTAATGGTTAATTATGGTTAGATAATACTTGAACCAAACTGACCTGAAGGGAAATAGAACAGAACGGAACAGAAATAGTAGAATTGAGTAGAATAGAAAAGAATAGAATAGAAAAGACCAGAATAGAGTATTTATTATTTTATTCATTCATACATGTACCTTGTTGTCTTGATTCATTCATTCTTTCGTTCACTCATTCATTTAGGCTACATAATCAAATCTAAGCTAATCTATTCTAATTCAATCCCACCAAATAACTTGTGCCTGTAGATCTGTAAAGTAGATCAAGAAATATATTTGGAATCAAATTTGTTTAAAATATTTGCATTTGCAAGTTTCACACTGTTTTCCTTTTTTTTATCTTGGTATTTGTAACTTTTTTTAAATCATTGAAATAAGATCGTACTCATTTGTGCTAGAATGTAAGTAATAGCGTAAGCAGTTACACATAAGAAATGCGCTAAATGAAAAAATCCTCTTTAGATTTGGGATCGTTTATTTACAGACGTATGTACAATTTCGATCGGCAATTGACATCGGCCGTGGACGCCATTTTGGAGATTCTAAGCTCGCCACACGAATCAGCGGAAGATCGGATATAACTCAGCCATCATCTCTTTTCATTCAATTTCCTCTCGTCTATCTGCTTCAATTGAATGCCTTAATCTCCGAATGGAAGACGCAGGCAAAGCAAACTAAGCTTTAAAAGTGGACAAATAGTTTACGCACGAGAAATCTAAAGTAGCAGCACGCATTTTCACTTCGTCTTGAGATAGAAAGCTGTAAAAGATTTATGGTAGCTTTTTCAAAGCAAATAACAAACTGCAGAAGTAGACACATTGTCAATTTCCGTTAATGATTTTTTGTTGAGTGTTGATTTATTTTCTAATTATATATTTTTATTTGTGTCTGCATTTTTTGTGATTTCGCAGGCGTAGAATCTATTGTCAACGAGGTTTGGTGGTTTAAATTGTAAAAGAAGCATTGTCTTAATTTATTTTTATTTTTCAATTTGTTTGCTTATATGGGTTTCTAACTATAATTATATCTGTATTTATCTGCAAATATTATACTTATTTAGCACCTGTGTTTTTTATTTTTATTTTGGTAAATCTATTTCTCTATTTAATACTCATTTTTGTCCATGTAATTATGTTTTTCAATATAGGGGTTCTTTCATACTGTTTTATATTGATTTTTGGCCCTCAGGGACAGTGGCGTACGGAGCTTAAATGCCGCCCGGGGCGACGGCCCAAAATGCCGCCCTTGGCACTTAATTTTGGAAAGAAAATTTTCTTTATTACTTCTGCCAAAATTTCTGATGACCTTTTTTTTGCTTTCCCTCTTTTTTTCAAAACCAGATTCCTCTCCTCCACTATAATTGTCAGAGCTGTCCTGCGCCCGGGAGCCGCCCCCGCCGCCCCCACTGTTCCCGCCCCTCATTACGCCACTGTATGCTATTTATTGGATTATTTTTCTTCCTTTCCTTCCTTCTTTGTCTACTTTTATTACTTTCTCTTATACTTTTTCTATATTTTTCTGCATTCACTCCTTCTTTTATTTTTCTTCAACCCTATTTGCCGCCCCTGCTCAAGTGCCGCCCGGGGCCTCGCCCCCCTGCCCCCCGTATGGTACGCCACTGCTCAGGGACTTCAGCATTATTTATAAACGCAGATTTGTCTGGAATGGGCCCTATTCGTCAAGGTCCAAGTTGGTAAACGTACCCCTAAAGGCCACAGAATTGAGACGCTGAATCGTCAGTGTAAAGAGTTGAAATAAATAGGAGGTTTCACGGACTTCCCCCGTAGCGGTGCTGATATTACTGTTTAATTTATTTATTACTGTTTCATTTATTCATTTATTACTGTTTTATTTAGTTATTTAGTTATTACTGTTTAGTTTATTAATTACTGTTTATTTATTTATTACTGTTTTATTTATTTATTTGCTTATTAGGCCTACTGATTCGTTAATTTATTACTGTATTTTTATTTATTTGACGGCGTGACGTGTTTTCTGTCTACTGGTATTTCTGCTGCTGTTATTCGCCATAATTTCGTCGAATCGTTCGATTTCCCTCCAGTAGGGAACCAGTTCCGCGTCGACCCAATCGGGAATCTCGGACTGGACCACCACTTCCGGTAGCGGCGGATGTACCTTGGCGTTCATGTGTACGACAATATCCGCTCGCTGGATGGTTCCAAGGGCAATGGCCAGGTCCTCGACCTTAGCCCTGGTGTGGTTGCGCCTCCAGCGGTCAATGGCCATGCGGGCGAGGTGCTGCTTGCCCCTGCGGGATTCCTTCGTCGTGAGGTCGTATATGTCCTTGTCGATCGTGGAGAGGCCACGTGCAGGGTGGAACGGAAGGACACGGTAGAGACGCGGCCAGTCTTTGCTGATGTGAATGGCTACGACTGCGCATGCCTTGTCGAAGATATCTAAAAAAATAGTAGAATGACGTCTATAAACAGATTGCCTTAAAATGGTTAATATTCTTATACTGGACGAACATACTTAATCGTAAAATCCAAACTTCTATTCGCCTCGAATGTTTAGAGCAGGGCACCAGCTTATTCACGAGCGCTGTACGTGCAGTATATAGACCTATAATACAGTTTAAGTTGATATTGCCATCCTTCCAAAGTTTAGAAGCGCACATGACATACGACAGAACATCGATGGCGCAGAGCATTGACCACAAGAATGTCTAAACTAGAAAATATTTAATACTATAAGACTAAAAGAGGCAAATTCAGCTTTAAACGGACGAAGATATGACGCACAAGAAATCTAAATTATCAGCACACATGTTCTCTTCATCACGATATAGCAAGCTGTCAAAGATATATGTTAACTCCTCTTTTGAAGCAGAAATAGGTCGGCGAATGAGGCCACAGAGGTACTTGGGAGCTAGGCCATGCTGCAGAATAAGACCGGTAGATAGAACGATAACCTTAATTAATCAGGCCAAAATCCGGAATCTCCATTTGAGTACTTGAATTTAATTTTAAAGTTAGAGCTACGCAACTGACTTTCACCACCTACCTTGGCTTCCCTTCTTCTTATTCTTCGATGGTTTTACCACCTGCTGGTGGTAGAAGATCTTTTCGACGACGTCTGAGCTCCTCTTACACAGAACAATTCGTCGGGCGGTTTCCAACGAGATGGTAGTTCCAGCCAGTTCCACTTCCGCCTCCGCCAGCTGGACGCTAACTTCCTCCATTTCCGCTTCCAGCTGCTTCCGGCGTTTCTGTTCCGTTCGCAGATCCGTCCGCTTGCTCTCGACCCTGCGCAGCTTGCTCCGAATGGCAACGAGCTGTTGATGTGCAGGCGGAATCTTCGTTCGAAGGTCTCTGACCTTGTCCGACAGTTCGTTGTATTTGTCGTAGTAGACATCGCTGGCCATCGTGGCCGCGTTCTTGTGCCACTCCGCCTTCCGGAATTCCGTCGAATCCAGTTCCGTTTCGAAGTCCTTGACCTGCGTCGAGAGCAGTTCTTCTTCGACGACCAGAGCGTCCTCGCGGTCCTGCGTCTTGCCCAGGTCCTCTTCGAGCTGTTCCGATTCGACCTGTGCCTGCTTAAGTCGAAATCCCAACTGGTGGTAGGACTGGCTCAGCGCTCGCACCTGCTTCTGACAGTCAGCTCTCCTCGCGTCCAACTCCTTGGCGTCGTTCTCGAGAAACGCCGCAAAATTCCGATCATCCTCGACCCATGACCTCATAGCGGTCAAGGCCAACCGGATGTTCTCGCAGGCCTCCGGAAACAGCAGTAGAAACGGTGCATGCGCAGCGTCTGTCTTTCTCGCCAGCTCAACACTATATCCGCTCAGGTCCGTCATTCTCAGACCGTCACCTCCTCCACTGGACTTGAACTTCTCTGCCAGCAGGTAGACCTTGGCGATCAGGTCATTGACGAGATTCATGTAACGTTGTCGTTGTTTCTCGTAAGCTGCGGCTGTGTCAATGACCGGGTCGCGAGCGGGATCGTAGAAGCTTCCGCAATACTTTTCCAGGTATCCGAGAAGCTTGCGCGCCTCGGCGAGCAGTTCGTTCATCTGGACGCCTGGAACTGCTTCCTCCGTCTTGTGGCAGCACTCCATCATCTGGTGCATAGATAGGAGGTCGTTGGCGAACGCTCCACGACCGTCCGCTTCTTTCCAGGAGATCTCTTCCATCTGATCCACGGAGAACAGTCCGGCTGCCCTGGTCCCGCTGACCACGCGTTTCAGTAGACCGGACCAACGGATCAGTTCGTCGGAGACGCTGTGGCCACGACCGTAGAAGGACAGACGGAGCTGACGCAGTCTGGACTCGAGGTCCCCGATGGAGTCCGTCAGGATGGAGTGGACAGTGTCGAGGCTTTTCTGAGGCTCGGTTTCCAGCAGCTTCAAGTCCAGCTTACGGGAACGATAGGAGTGCGACATCACCTGCAATGTTATGTCATGCAAATTGTATAATGTCATATTGAGTGTTTGTTATTAATACTAGTAGTACATGTAGTAGTAGTAGTAGTAGTACTGTTACTATCCTACTACTGCCACCACTAATATCACCAATTCTAAATAGTAGGCTACTAATACTAGGCCTAATACTAATGCTAATACTAATGGTAATTTTATTAGGATAATTACTTTACTCGAAGATAAATGATCGCACATGAGTTCAAAAATTATGCGGAGAATAAAAGAAAGATCTGGAAAATAATTAGCGTTGACTTTTAGTAATATTAATCTTATCATCATCATCGTCGTCGTCGTCATCATCACCATCATCATCGCCATTTCATTATTATAATTGCGTATTAGGCTAAACATATTTATATATGTATCACACAGTAAATCTTTTAATACTGATGAGTGACATCGTAACTTATCTGTTGAGCGCTCTCCTTGTTATGCGTAGAGTTCGGGTTCGATCCTCCCTGAGACGGTTAATGTGTAGGGACCTTGAGCAAGGCCTTAACTCACAATTACTCAGCACCATCGACTGATGCTTAGTCAATAGATAGTGGCGCCGAATAAATACATAACAAATGATGTTAATTAATTTTCAAAGCACACTTACGGAATATGATTAGAATCCGATGCTAATCTGACACCTAATGAGATAGACAATCTAATTCACAGACAGACTGTAGAACAATCAACGCTGGTACTCGGTCTATGCTCGCGTTTAACATCCCGATCTTTCAGAGGTTATTTATTCTTATCTGGAAAGCAAAACAAAAAGAATTGCATACAGAATATTCCTTTTAGATATTGGAAGCTTTCTCAGCACCCAAAGTTGTAAACGCAAACGGCAAAGCAAAATTGTAGCAAGGTATTATCTATTAGGTGTTACCTCTAGAAATTAATTGATCCCTCTTTTACGGACGGACGAAGTCGAAAATACAGCCAACCGCAGCTGGCGCTAAATATAAAGGCCTGAAAATCCCTTTGGGAATCTCTCTTCCAGATAATGCACGAAAACAAACAACTGCAAGATATTGTCGCAATATATTTCTTCTAGAAGCTCAACAAAACTGGAAGTTGAAAAACACAATCGACTGCAACTGCTTAAATATATTGACGCAAGAAATTACCTCTATAATCTGTTTCGGACAATGTCACGAAAAAGCACAATTGCGAGCTATTGCCGCTAGAAGAAGTTCAACAAACTTGAAAGTCTCAAAATACAACAGAACCGCAATTTTCCGCACGATACTGCCAAAGAAACTGCCTGTAGAATCTCTATTTTGAATTAAACCGTAATGTTCGCAGCATATTTCCCGATATATTGTCTACGTTCCCCAAACGGGTCATCTGTTTTTCGTATCAAATCCACGGTTAGCAACGAAATTGTCACAGATCTTGTCCCAATATCTTGCCGCAAGACACTGATACCAAACCAGGGCATTGGCAACGACCATCTGGGTCATAGAACCACGTTAAGAAGGCGACTACCTTATCGTTGTGTCTCTGCAAATACCAGGTATAGACTGGGTGTCAAACACGATGAATGCGACAGACAGTCTAGTCCCTATGACACTACAATTCACCAGCACGACTCAGCTAAGCAACTACATCACAGCTGGATCGAGTGTCTTGTCGATCATGTCTCGTTCAAGCAGACTCTAGTGTGACCAGACCGGTGCGGCGCTGGGACTGTACTACTTCATTTCGCCGTAACCACAGTGCACCAGTGATTAGTCGCTTCAAGTAATATCAGGTCAGGGATTACTAAATTTAAAGGTAAATTAGGTTACTAAGTAAGTTAGCCATTTATTGAAGGTTAACCCTGTAGTCAAGAATCTCCGGTGATCGGAGAAACCAGAAATCACAGTATGGGGGGGGTAGCGCTAATGGTTACATTCGCGGGACTGTGTCTCGTTTAAGGCCACAATGTCTGATCTGTATCGCTGGACACATGAGCGTCCTGAGCCACATTAATATCTGGTGGCTGGAGTCACTGTCTTCGAGTTTGATGAGCCGGTTGTTCAATGAAATTCCTGTATTGAACTTGAAGTACACGAAACATCGCAGACCAAACTATCTAGACCTATACATGTACAACTCAGCCGCAATCAATATTTGCCTGTATAATATTATTATATATATATATATATATATATATATGCACTTTGTTATCGAAATGCATTTATATATAATGCTGGGCTCATATAACCTGGCCGCAATTATAATATATAAATATATATAAACATATATTAAATTATATATGTATATATCTTCGATATATAAATATACACACTTTACGATTGAAATATATTGATATATAATCCTGGTCTTGCATGCTTAGCTACCTGCGTTTACATAGGATTCACCGGATCAGCGCATGCTCATGTACTGGAAATCAATTACAGTCATCTTATCTATATATTGAATGGAAGTGGTTGTCGAAAAGTCTAGTGGTCAGGTGCGTGCTCGTCTCAATGGCTTCTCGACTCCTCATTAGCAGTGGATCGTGCCTGATAATATGAAGATGTCTCACTCATACATTCTAGACTAACACATATATATATATATATACACCTGTATATATGTTATATATATATATACTCATACACAGTGTCCTATACATATATATTTACATGTATGTAGGTGTGTGTGGGTGTGTGTGTGTATATATATATACATATAGACCTTTATAAGTTTATATGTAGTAATTGTAATTGTAATTGAACAGTGGTATCCGGCCACTTCTTCCGTGGTCTTCTCCTCCTTTTCTCTCCAACTATCCAATAATATCTAGTTTTTTCTATGTATACCAACAGCGTTATGTCTGTTGTTAACACGATAAGCGAATATATGACGATGATAAGATAATGATAATCACTTGATTGGCCTCTGTCTTTGTCCACACGATTCACGAAAACGTGTATTGCTGGTAATTAATTAAAACATTAATTAATCGATATACATTCAACGCCCTGCTGGCTACTAACCTCTGTGTACCAGTAGAAGTTGCTCGCTAATTCAAACCTTTGTTCCTAGGCAGCTTATATTCACACACAAACACTTCTAACCGCTGCTCTTCATTTATAGCCATTAGCCAAGGATCCGAATCTCGCTAACTGAAGGGTTGTTTTAATAAGTAGCAGTATTTAAGAGTCGTTGTATAACATCAACTTGATGTTATAAAACGACTCTTATATATCACGACATGCATACCAGCCACTCTTAATTTACAACGCATCTTGAAGGCCTTGTCAATTTGTTTTGGCTTGCAATGTAGACCAACTTTGAAGAAAATGGGTCAACAGTATAGCAGTCAACATTGACTTAGAATTGTTAATGGAAAAGCTTAGTAACTTTCACAATTGTCGGTAAGTCCTATAGAACTTCGGGTGGAGAAGCTTAGTAACTTTCACAAGCAATGGTAGTTCTGTACTATGATTAAGAACTTCGGTGCAAAAGCATAGTAACTTTCTCTCATATCGATTGGCTACTTTTATGACTAAGAACTTTGGGCAGAGGAGATTAGTAACCTTTACAAGTGTTGACTGCATTTAAATTACTCTCTAAACATAGTGGGCAGATTATATATAATATGCTCATCAGTATGGCTCTGGACGATTATCAAAAGGCAAGCATAATACTTAAACGTTAAACCTTCCAGTGCAGACAATACATTATCCTCTGAACCGCTTAAAACCTCTGTTATGTTGACAATTATAGTTCTAAAGCAGATTGCACATTGCCTGAACCGCTTAAAACCTCTGTTATGATAATAATGTAATGCTTTATTTGATTTTAATCACAATATAATTATGCAGAACTATGCCTGACATTATGGCGGCTCGTAAAACACATTTTAATGGGTCTCCTCGCTTCAATAGATTATCAGAGAGTTCATAAACAGTGGGTGTATGCTTCAAAACATTACACTAACCGTAGAATAACTTACAAGTGTGTGTTTATCAGAACTTTGGCTGAGGACACGTCGTGGGTCCTGCGAAAAAGGTTCCAGGATCCTATATGACTAAAACGTAGACGGAAATGAAACGAACCATTTCACGAGTGATGCCATGTTTGTCTTTCGTCAACTTTTCACCATTTATTGGTTAATATTCTGAGTCACAGATTAAGGATTATGGATTAAGGATTATGGATTAAGGATTATGGATTAAGGATTATGGATTAAGGATTAAGGATTAAACATCATAGATTATGGATTATGGACGATTCCCTGAACAGCTTTCGACTGGACTCAACCTGGAATTTGGCTAACAGAACGATTTGCATAGTAGAGACTAGAGACTATACATACATACACACATACATACATACATATACACACATGCATAAATGCGAACATACACACGTACATACAGCGGAAAAAACTGTCTCTCGCATTTGCTAGCCTGCCCTACATCAAAAGAAAATGAAGCCGATACCAGGGTTTGTATATTTTGTTGGTCTCGTCCGCGAAGTCTCCAGTTAAGTCGGTCTCTCGAAAATCACCATTACGTGACGTTCCATAGCAACGAGAGATAGAAGACAGAAACAGAGAGAGAGAGAGAGAGAGAGAGAGAGAGAGAGAGAGAGAGAGAGAGAGAGAGAGAGAGAGAGAGAGAGAGAGAGAGAGAGAGACAGAGACAGAGACAGAGACAGAGACAGAGACAGAGACAGAGACAGAGACAGAGACAGAGACAGAGACAGAGACAGAGACAGAGACAGAGACAGAGACAGAGACAGAGACAGAGACAGAGACAGAGACAGAGACAGAGACAGAGACAGAGACAGAGACAGAGACAGAGACAGAGACAGAGACACAGACAAACAGAGAGACAGAGACAGAGACAAAGAGACAGAGACAGAGACAGAGAGACACAGAGACAGACAGACAGACAGAGACAGAGACAGACAGAGACAGAGACAGAGACAGAGACATAGACAGAGAGGGAGGGATGGAGGGCGAGAGAGTGAGGGGGAACCACCTTGCCTCTCAATCGACAGCACTCGACTCTTGAATATTGGTGATCGTTGACAAACATCTCGAGAGCACAACAAACAGTCCGAAGGATCATCTGCCGATATAGGTTGAATCAACATAGACAGACAGACAGACAGACAGACAGACAGACAGACAGACAGACAGGCAGACAGACAGACAGACAACACACAGACAGACAGACATTTCGTCTCTTGGCCGACGTTTAACAACACCTTAAATTAGAATATATTTACAGAGTAGAGACTGGAGAAAACACCTTAAATTACGAATAGGCCTACATTTGCAGAGTAGAGGCTAGAAATGACACCTTAAATTAAGAATACAAGTTACCCTTAATTCACGAGCGTGGTAAGCTACTGATGTGTAGAGATCCTGAGTGGCCGAGTGGGTTGGTAGCCCGCTCGTCACGCCGGCGGCCCGGGTTCGATTCCTGGTCGGTCGATTTATCAGAGATTAATTTCTCGGATCTTTACTTCGGGTGGCTCGGTCGCAATATAAACGTGAAGTACGAGGTTGCTTTCTGCCTCCGACACTAATCATCTTCGATATGAAAAAGTGTCGTTAAGCCGAAGTACTACTAGCTACTGATGTAACTCCGCCACTGTTCGCTTTCTGACAGTGCCAGTCCCAAGCCTGGATAAAAGAGGAGGGCGACGCTAATGATCTTTGTTATCACACAGTGTCGTTAAACTGAAACTACTACTACTACTACTACTGATAATAGAAGTCGCGGGGCTGGCTTCGATTCTCATTTCGTTCACCTCAGATTCTGATTTAACTGGCAATGGATAATTTACAAATGCAAAAGAAATAGTAAAAGAATAAACAATGTATTATCAATTTCATGACGGCTTTCATCAGCTAAATCGTCACCTGAACAATTTCCTCACAGTCACCAACGAATGCCTTAGGCTACAATAGTATTTCGAAACGCAACGCGATCATTGTCACGGTATCGCTTACTTAACGATGGCTGCTAACCTTTCCCATAATTCTCAGGCTTCAATAACGCCCCGCTTTTCCTATAATTCTTAGGCTCTCCATAATTCCCGCTTTCCCATAATTCTCAGGCGCTCCATAATTCCCAGCTTTTCCATAATTCTTAGGCTCTCCAAAATTCCTCACCTTCCCCATAATTCTTAGGCACTCAATAATTCCCAGCTTTTCCATTATTCTTAGGCTCTCCATAATGTCTCACCTTTCCCACAATTCTTAGGCACACAATAATTCCCAGCTTTTCCATAATTCTTAGGCTTTCCATAATTCCCCGATTTTTCCATGATTCCAAGGCTTTCCATCATTCCTTGCATTTCCCACAACTCCTTGCGTTTCCCAAATTCCGAGATTTTCCCATAATCCTTAGTGTCTAGTCAAACTTCCGTTGTAGTGAAAATTGGTCGTCGACGAGTAGTTGCTTCGAAGTTATCATCGTCGTTGTCATCATCATCATCGTCGTCGTTGGTGACCTTGGCCTTCCGAAGGTCATGCTTCCGAACGAGAAGCCTTGACTGTTGTTCTGCTGCCTCAGTCTGCGAGTTCTCTTGAACGACGTCAAGAGAAGAAGGTGCTCCGGGGTTTGGAACCTACGCCACAGATAAGACATTTAAATGTAAAGTAAAGCAATTGAAGGTATGATCAGAAGCAAGTGAAGGTATGATCAGAAGCAAGTGAAGGTATGATCAGAAGCAATTTAAGGTATGATCAGAAGCAAGTGAAGGTATGATCAGAAGCAAGTGAAGGTATGATCAGAAGCAATTTAAGGTATGATCAGAAGCAAGTGAAGGTATGATCAGAAGCAAGTGAAGGTATGATCAGAAGCAATTTAAGGTATGATCAGAAGCAAGTGAAGGTATGATCAGAAGCAAGTGAAAGTATGATCAGAAGCAAGTAAAGGTATGATCAGAAGTAAGTAAAGGTATGATCAGAAGCAAGTGAAAGTATGATCAGAAGAGGCAATTGATTATAATTGTAAATTGAAATGACTCATTTATATAGCTCCTCTTCTAGAAAGACTAATCGGAGGTGCTCCCCTCCTAACGATGGAAAACCAGGATCAAAGAGAATGACTTCAAACGCATAAGGAACAGAGGTAAATAAAGTCTAATGGAGAGCTCATGTCATAAGATCCTAGGCATCCACTTTACAGCGAAACCTCTGTGTCGCACCTGGGAAGTTGTGAATGTAGGACCAACCAGGTGAACCTGTGCAGCAGGGTGAAGAATTCTTCGGCCAGGAATGGATGAGAGAGACCTACCACTCCCTGAGATAAGATGGAGCACAGCGCTAAAGGCATTGCACATGAGCGTTAAGATCTTAGCTTCAATGCGTTTGTTCATCGACAAGGAGTGGTTAAGTTCAATTCACTCTAGTGACTCTACGTCAGGCACGAGCGAAATTGTTCAGCAATGATTTTAATGTGTGATTCAGTGTGATTGATAGGTTAAGAGGCGTGATGAGATAATACAGCAGACAGACAGACAGACAGGCAGTCGGACAGACAGACAGACAATGTCGAGAATTCGTCACTCGCTTCTGTAGACAGCGTAGGCCCCTACTAAAAATCGTAGAGTTTCTCTGGTCTTTGATTTGACGGATTTTTTACAGCCAGACATGCAGATATATACAGACAGGTACCCAGACAGATAGAAATACAGACGTAGATTCACACCGACAGACAGGCAGAATGACAGAGAGAGAGAGAGAGAGAGAGAGAGAGAGAGAGAGAGAGAGAGAGAGAGAGAGAGAGAGAGAGAGAGAGAGAGAGAGAGAGAGAGAGAGAGAGAGACGGATAGACAGACAGGCAGACACACATTCAGTTTCAATGCGTAATATAATGTACTGGAAAGCCACGTTCATATGGCGTACCCAGCCTTTGCCCCTCACCATTTCGATGACCTCTGGGCTCTGCGGTGTCATGAGGTCGTGAACTGACCCATTTGGCGAATCATCTGCATCCGAATCGTTCAAATCTCGTCTCTTCATCGCTGCCTTATAGGCCGTCACCACCTCACGAGAACATGAGAACAGAATTATTAATTAGCAAATTTAATTAGTCTAATTAACAACATATATATCGCCGGTGTCTCATGGACAAAGCTTCAACCGATGGCTCACGAATTAAGCCAAGGCAAATCAGAATGGATAGGTCCAACAAAGAGATACAAGGCAAGGTAGACAAGACATGGGTACTCGTTTTGACTGAGTTGGCTGGCTATAGGGGCACAGATGAGATTTAGATAACAATTATTATATTTTACTCTTTGTATTACACTATTTTACATCACATTATATTATAAAGTATTAGCTTATATTTAACGCATTAAGTTATCATATTATATCTTATTTGACTAGACTAGACTAGACTAGACTAAACTAGACTAGACTAGACTAGACTAGACTAGATTAGATTAGATTAGACTCACCTCGTCATTGAGTAGAAAATAGAAGACGAAGAAAAAGGCACCCTGTCAAAAGATACAAATTGAAAAAAATCCTTAGTATATCAGTATGGTAGTCGTACATTCATTCATTCATTCATTCATTCATTCATTCGTTCGTTCGTTCGTTCGTTCGTTCGTTCGTTCGTTCGTTCGTTCGTTCGTTTGTTCGTTCATTAAGAGTACTCTTATAGCACACCTCTCCAAGGTACGGTAAAGTAAGGTAAAGATTGGTAACGCAAGATAAGTTATGGTCGTATGCTACGAAAATCAAAAATCAGTTTGTCTAATCTAATCCCATTTAATCCCATCTAATCCAATTTAATCCAATCGAATCTACTCTAGTCTAATCTAATCTAATCTAATCTAATCTAATCTAATAGAATGACTTCTATAGCGCCTTTATTACATTGTCAGAGACATCAGTCGATGGTCACTTCAAGTGAAGCCGCAATAAAACCTCATAACACATTTCGAAGACAGGTCAAAGGCCTTGACCTCCAAGGGACGCGTCCTTGAAGGTCAAGACCACAGGCGATTTCGATCAAGTGCCTGGTGATTGACGCGTCTGATTGATTGATTGGTGGCTCGCACCTGTAGTATGTCGAAGAGTGCGAAAAGCCACTTGACGATATCTCCTTTCATCCTGACCGATAGGATGACGAACAACCAACTGACAGTCAGTAGGATCGTCTGCGTCCAGAGGGCCTTCGTGTAGACTCTACAGAACGCAACGACACACTCATAAATAAATCAAAACATTACACTCAGTATTCGAAGTGTGACGGTATGAAACGGTATTGTATTGTATTTGATCATTTATAAAGCGCTTCTCATAGCATAAGCCTTTCAGAAGCGCTCCCAGTGCGAGGTACTCCGAGAGAAAAGGAAGGTCTTAAGGTGAGAGAAAGAGGTAGAGATGCTACCAGATAGGATTATAGAGCGCAGAGAAGGAGGAAGTCCATTGCATAGTTTGGGACCCATGCAGGCAAAGGATCTGGATTGAGCCATTGTGGTCCTAACACGGACCATGCCATACCGGCATCTACCCTGGCCGGCTCAAAGCATACTGGTACTTCTCCAGGCGAGAAATCCATACTGGTAGGGAAGGGGTGTAGTTCTTATATCCATACCGGCACCTCTTGTTTCACACTTCGACCCATGGTTACACCTTTGGGAGAAGGGCCATTTCCCCCGTCGCTGGGCGTTAATTAATTATCAGATTTGTGCCCATCCTAATAAATATAATCTCCTATGGGCTTGAATTAATCCCACCCAGAGGAGGGGTCAGCCAAACGGATCCTTCTTCTCCACTTTTTTCTGTCAATGGTATCTTCTTTCTTCAATCTGAGAGACTTCAGGTCTTGTTGTAACATGTCTCCCCATCTCTTCTTCTGCCGTTCCCGACTGCGGCGTCCGGTGACCTCTGCCGTCTTAATTCTTTTGATGCAGCTTTCATCGTCTCTTCTCATCACATGACCGTACCATCTCAACCTAGCCTCTCGTATGTTGTCAGCAATACATGCCACTCCCAGCGTCTTTCTGATGACCTCGTTTCTTTCTTTATCCTTCAGCGAGACTCCTAGTATCCACCGCAGCATTCTCGTTTCTGTTTTCTCCAGGAACCCTTCCTCTCTGCTCGACACTCTCCCGGCCTCTGCTCATACATCATCACCCTTCCATCCCACCGTCCCATTCTAACAAATGCTTAATATCCTTTAGAAAATTGTCGGAAAGAGTTACTAAATTCCTAGAATTGATTACTTAACTTCTTAGTAATTAACAATTAAATAACTGTATGTCAGGATTCTGTGATAAAAGATCAAATATGACGCTGTTTTGTTATCCATCTAGTTTAACTTGCGGGAATCTTGCGCCACTTGATTGATTGCTTGCTTGCTTGCTATGTAGGCCACAGGCTAAATAGTCAAATCTTGCGACGACTAGTTCGATCGCTTACAATCATTCAATCGTCGTGAAACTTGGCATATAGACTCGCCCTCGCACACACTTCATTCTATCAAAATTTCACCTCCCCAAAAAAGGCTAGTTTATAGAATCGGGGACTAAACTTTTCGAATCGGGGAAACCCCTGTTCCGATACGCACCGTTGTTTGGCCAGCGTTGGATTGGCTGCAACAATAATCGGCGCGCTGCCTCGTTAAGCGTGCTATGTTGTAAAATGAACGCGGACTATTTTCAGAGTACACGTTATAGGATACTAGATGGATATAGTAAAAAACTTTGCTTTTACGGGCTGTATTTTTTCTTTGAAATTGCTGTTCTTAATTTAACGCCACTTAACATCATATATGCTAGCGCAGTTTGTATTTCGTGTATAATCTTTTGCTATTGCTATCGTGTATAATCTATTCCTGTCTTGTAGTAACAATGAAACAAAGAAAAAAGAAAGAGGCGTTTGAAGGGTTTTAGGTTCCTGAACTTGATCGAAAACGTACGAAATAGTTTTGTTGGTTCTCTCGTTCTTTGAGTAGGCGCTTTCACGCTGTTCTTTGGCCGTGAAGATAAGAACCAGCATCGTTACCTGAATGAACAAATCAAATCAATTATTGACCTATGTAGATCCAATCAGGATCCGAGACAATCCGAGAGAGCAAGTTTTAGGGAAAAGAGAGGCAGAGAGAGGGCAAGAAAGAGAAAGAAAGACAGAGAGAGGGAGAAAGGCCCCTATAGAGTTTAGAGAGAAATGGGGTGGTAGAGCGTCTCTAAAAGTTTCTGCCACCCAGATGTCCACCACGCCACAGAGACAGACAGACTGACAGAAACACAGTGCGTGATGCGAGAGAGAAAGTCCTCAGAGGTATATGCGAGAGAGACACAGAGAGTCAGAGACAGAGAGGGAGAGGGAGACAGACAGAGACAGACAGGGGGATAGAGTGAGAAATGTAGGCAGACATAGAGACACAAAGGAAGACTAGGAAGTAGGGATGAACGTTGAGACAGAGACAGACAAACAGCACATTCCGCTCCATCTTGGCACCAGATCGTATCTAAATGCTCCTAGAAATGAGATCGCGTATATAAATTCAAAGACGACTATATCAGTTTAGGTACCGGAACTAGTCTCGATAGATCCGGAACTACGTAGGCAATCGCTTTTTCTACATGAAGACTAGACTAGACATGGTCATTCTCTCTGTCCCTTTTGCTCTTCACCTCTACCAGGCAGAACCGTGCCTTCTCGGTGGTTGGCCCATCGATCTGGAATGGCCTCCCTCTGGCATTCCGCTCCCTTCCTATAACCCCTTCTCAGGCATTCCTTTCTCATCTTAAAATGGTCCTATTTTGGGGTTGGGAGCGCCTCTGAGTAGTTCCTTTGAAGAGGCGCTATACAAATTCAAGTAATGAATGAATGAATGAACTAGAGTAATTATTTATTTGACCATACCAGTATTATTCCGATGACTGGACCCAGAAACAACCAGATATGGCGCCAGCTCAGCCAACACCTAGACCATAACATATAGCACAAACACAACATCCATCAATATTAATTAATACTCATTAATATTAATTAACACTAATTAACATTAATTAACTACACAGCAGAGATAGCGAATGTTGATTTCTATGAATTTGATAATTGCTGCGTAAAATACAGTAAAATCAAAAACAGAGATAATATAATGTTAAGTCAAGCGCTCATGTCGGATTGTGAGACTTAAGGGAAGGACTCATTTCTGTTTCGTAGGAACGTGAGCTGGAAGTTGGTCGAATCCCAAGGTTCTGGACAAGGAAAGGATGCATCGCAGGACCTTCTGTTCCCTTCCAGGCTTCCGACTTCTGCTAAATCCTCACCATGGAGACCGATACAAGTGCATGGTGCGAAGAACTTTCAGTGGGGGTGCTTACATTGAGTTCCCTCAGCAAGTAGGAACCTACTATTGTGAGATAGAAGACCAACAGTATGCAACGATACTGAATCGTAGAAGAAGAGCAGTCCCGTAAGCTAATGCCCGAGAGGTAGTCATGGATGGGAAATGTTAGCGACTTCATTTTCTTAGCCTCGGCATATGAGGTCGGGCGGCCAGTTCTCTCTCTCCCTCGCCGTCTCATCTTCCCAGCGACAGTGTACGGTCAGTGTACTCACTATAGCTGAGTAGGCTATGGCCTAGGGGTGCAGAAATCTGGAAGGAAATTTCTACCTGGCAGGGATTTGAACCACAGACCTCTCGATTGACAGTCCAGCACGCTAACCACTACACTATCGAACACCCTTTGTTAACTTAAAATTAAATTCGTAAAACACTGGACAGAATTTAATTATTATTTAGACACCTTTTTAATTGTTTCAAACGACACAATAAATTTGTCGATTTTCAATCAATTGACAGACTATTCATGTTTCTTCTGGACCCATTGGGTAAATAAGGTCGACGTGAACGGCCCTTGCGGCCACAAGAATGAAAATGAAGAGACGAACAGTCCCTGAAGCTAGCCCTGAGAGGCAGCCATGGTATGAAGTGTTAGCGACTTCATTTTCTTAGCCTCGGCATATGAGGAGAACTGACCAGTCCTCTCCCTCGCCGTCTCATCTTCTAACGGACAGTGTACGATCAGTGTACTCATTATAGCTGAGTTAGCTAAGGGTGCAGACTGGGCAGAAATCTCGAAGTAAATTTCTACCCTGGAGGGGATTTGAAACATCGACCCCTCGATTGACAAAGCCCGCACTCTAACCACTACTGTACTATCACGCACCCCTTATTAACTTAAGATGTCGTTAAACACTGGACAGATTTAATATCATTTAGACACCTTTTTAATTGTTTAACCCAACACGATATATTCGTCAATTTCTTTCAATCACTGGATAAAAAAATATTTCAATTTCTTTCAATCACTGGATTATATTTAAGAGCAAAGAGCTGTAGTATGCCAAAAATAATCTTTGTCGGCGGAAACGGCCTATGTTGTCATAAGCTGCCGTTAAACTGTGGATCCACACAGTCACAGATTACACATGTTTTTTTTGCTTGCCAAATGGGTAAATAAGGTCGACGTGAAAGGCCCTTGTGGCCACAAGAAGAAAAAGAAAAGAGCAGTCCCATAAGCTAGCCCTGTAGCAGTACGGGTATGAAGTGTTAGCGACTTCATTTTCTTAGCCTCGGCATATGAGGTCGTGTGGCCAGTCCTCTCTCCCTCGCCGTCTCATCTTCCCACTGACAGTGTACGATCAGTGTACTCATCATAGCTGAACTGGCTGGGGTCGCAGGTGGAACAGAAATCTCGAAGGAAATTTCTACCCTGGCAGGTATTTGATTTGAACTACAGACCTCTCGGTTGGTAGTCGAGCACGATTACCACTGGTCTATCGAGCAGCCCTTGTTAACTTGAGATGTCGTTAAACATTGGACAGAATAATATTATTAGACACCTTTTAGTTGCTTCTTCCGACGCAATAAACTCGTCGATTTACTTCAATCGCTAGATCACAGCGATTATCCATATTGGGTAAAATCATAATTAGGTCGACGTGAACGGCCCTGGCGGCCACAAGATGAAAGTGAAGAGAAGCGCATCCCATAAGTTTGCCCTTAGGCAGCCATGGTTATAATGTGCTAGCAACTTCATTTTCTTAGCCTCGGCATATGAGGTCGTGTGACCAGTCCGCTCCCTCGCCGTCTCATCTTCCCACTGACAGTGTACGGTCAGTGTACTCATTATAGCTGAGTAAGCTAGGGGTGCAGACTGGGCAGAAATCTCGAAGTAGATTTCTACGCTGGAGGGGATTTGAACCACCGACCTCTCGATTGACAGAGCCCGCACGCTAACCACTACACTATCACGCACCCCTTATTAACTTAAGATGTCGTTAAATACTGGACAGAATTAAAATTATTTGGCTCTATTTAGAGACCTTTTTAGTTGTTTCAAACGACTCAATATATTTGTGAATTTCAATAAGTTGTCAGATTACCATGTTGCTTTCTCATTGGGTAAATACGGTCGACGAGAACGGCCCTTGTGGGCCGTTGAAGGAGGAAAGGAAAGGGAAGAAAGTCTTTAAGCTAGCCCTGAGAGGCAGCCATGATATGAAGTATACCCCGCAGTCGATCGAGTTGAATGTATGCGATCGACTTGGCTCGGCCTACGATCGATTCGATCGACTTCGTCGACTCGCCGACGATTTCTACGACTCGATCGACTTGGCTCAGACGACGATCGACTCGATCGACTTCGTCGACTTGGACTGTAGTCTCTTGGCCAAAATTGCTGACGACTGTTGCATTCTTATAATCCAGTATCTAAACTACTCATGCATTTCAATTGCACGCTCTTCCTCAAACTATCAATGGTTATAAGAGTTCTATTAACAACTGTAATTGCAGTTATAACTTCTATAGCTCTGGTGTCTAATGTACAAAGCATCAACTGTAATTGAACTGGTAAGTAACAGTTCAGGTATTATAATGACATACATGTAGTGTCTGCCTGTGGTTGACTTGTAAGGATTAAGCCTCGCTAAATCTGTAGACTTGATCAGCTAGGCTACAATGGAATCTCCTACGGTACGGTACAGAAATAATTACCAGCTCAACAAATAAGACTGCAGTAGAGGACGTGTAATATATATCTATTATAGTTAAACTGTGAAAGAAAGTATCTCTATATAACTTTCAATAATAAGAAAGCGCCAAGAGGTTCATTATTTGCATTGAACTTCATATTAGGTTCATACGGTAGTTGTGTGTTTACACAGAATTACGTCATTATATCATAAGGTCTGTTATTTTGTGAAGAAATAGTAAGTAAAATATTTCAGAGTCGAGTCGAGGAAACAACGATCGACTCGACTTGGCCGAGTTTACGATCGACTCGATCGGCGAGTCGATCGAGTCGACGATTTTTCGATCGACTCGACTTGGCCGAGTTTATGATCGACTCGATCGATCGACTCGATCGGCTGCGGGGTATAATATGAAGTGTTAGCGACTTCATTTTCTTAGCCTCGGCATATGAAGGCGGGTGGCCAGTCCTCTCCCTCGCCGTCTCATCTTCCCACCGACAGTGTACAGTTAGTGTACTCATTATGGCTGAGTTGGTTAAGGGGTGCAGACTGGGCAGAAATCTCAAAGTAAATTTCTACCCTGGCGGGGATTTCAATCCCCGACCTCTCGATTGACAGTCCAATACGCTAACCACTACACTATCACGCACACCTTATTAACTTAACCGTCGGGCTACCAAGGGGGGTGGTTGCCACCCCCTTCCTAGGTTTTCATGGAAAATTTTTTTTCCATATGGAATATAATTTTGCATTTTAAGTAGCTGTAGCAGATTCATTGGCGCGCATTTTGAGGTAAACATCATGGTGGTAGCCCACGCCATTCAAAAGTTATACCTGATATACCCGAGGCACCAGGGGGTGGATACCAGTCCCCCCTTAGTTTTTCGACTATAGCTTATTGACTATTCTTCCTAGAAGAGAAACAATTATACCATTCTTTAGAGGGAATGCAGGGCTTCATTTGCATACCTACATCTTTGTCTTTTGAATACCGGAAGTGATCAAAATAAATAATAATACGCGTAATCTGTGTGAAAATGGCTGAATACAGCATTACAACGTAAACCGATATAATTATATGTGCGGATATATATATGTACGGATGTACAATTATACTATATAAACATGTGTAGGGATGATTTTGTGTATCTTTTATACATAGATTAGTTTCAAAACACACATAATCTTATATTTGTTTATCCAAAAAGTAAAAAATGTACGCAATAATATAAAAGCCGGTGGGGCGCGGTGGTATAGGGGTATGTTCGTTGCCTTGCAGCCGGAGGGTTGCAGGTTCAAATCCACCTCAAGCCGTCCGCGTAGGGACCTTGAGCAAGTCCTTCGCGCACAATTGCTCTGCAATATAATTGCTTCTGCGCCGTCAAGGCGTGTGGCACTTCTGAACTTCGTAAGAAGGGCGATATCAAAGATCAGTTGTATTGTATTGTATCAGTTGTATAAAATATTGCTAATTAATGGGTTCCGTTGTTAAAAGTGATGTAATTTTGAGGTGCATTCACATAATGTACAACTAAATATACCATTCTGTGCAGAAATGAATGCTGAATCCATTGCTATATTACAAGTTATGATATGTGAAACCAAACACGAAATCCAGGGGGGTGGTAACCACCCCGCTTGGTAGCCAGTGTTACAAAAAACACGGGTAGCCCGAGGGTTAAGATGTCGTTAAACAATGCACAGAATTAATATCATTTAGACACTTTTTTTAATTGTTTCTTCAAACCACAATATATTCATCAATTTCCTTCAATCGGTAGATAGAACTCCGCTACTGTTCGCTTTCTGACAGTGCCAGTCCCAAGCCTAGATAAAGGAGGAGGGCGACGCTAAGGGTCTTTGTTACCATACAGCTAGTCGTTAAAAAGTCCATACAACAACAATCGGTAGATAACTCCGCCACTGTTCGCTTTCTGACAGTGCCAGTCCCAAGCCTGGATAAAGGAGGAGGGCGACGCTAATGGTCTCTGTTACCACACAGCTAGTCGTTAAACAGAAGAGAAAAAAAAACACCAATCGGTAGATAATCTGCCCCGCTTTCCATAATGGGTAAATAAGGTCGACGTGAAAGGCCGTGGCGGCCACAAGATGAAAGTGAAGAGAACACAGTCTCTTAAAGTTAGCCCCGAGAGGCAGCCATGGTATGAAGTATTAGCGACTTCATTTTCTTAGCCTCGGCATATGAGGACAAGTGGTTAGTCCTCGCCCTCGCCGTCACATCTTCCACCGACAATGTACGGTCATTGTACTTATTATAGCTGAGTAGGCTAGGGGTGCAGATTGGGTTGAAATCTCGAAGTAAATTTCTACCCTGGCGGGGATTTGAACTACCGACGTCTCGATTGACAGTCCAGCACGCTAACCACTACACTATCACGCACCCCTTATTAACTTAAGATGTCGTGAAACACTGGACAGAATTAAAAGTATTGCTACTATCAAGGGGCCCGATAGCGCATTGGATAACACACTGGCATAGAGAGCGAGAGGTGCCGAGATTGAGTCCGTAGGCGGACATGCTTTGTAGGCTGCTATTAGTATGTATAATATTCTTTATTGAAACAATCCGGTTGACACATCAGTTAAACAGAAGTTACAAAAAACACCAATCAATAGATAATCTGCCCCGCTTTCCATAATGGGTAAATAAATCGACGTGAAAGGCCGTGGCGGCCAGAACATGAAAGCCTGAAATACACAGGCTCTAAAAGTTAGCCTACAGAAGCAGCCATGGTATGAAGTATTAGCGACTTCATTTTCTTAGCCTCGGCATATGAGGACAAGTGCTAGTCCTCGCCCTCGCCGTCACATCTTACCGACAATGTACGGTCATTGTACTTATTATAGCTGAGTAGGCTGTTCTTGGGTGCAGATTGGGTTGAAATCTCGAAGTAAATTTCTACCCTGGCGGGGATTTGAACTACCGACGTCTCGATTGACAGTCCAGGACGCTAACCACTAACTATCAAGCACCCCTTATTACTTTGATGTCGTACACTGGACACCTTAAAAGTATTGTTACTATCAAGGGGCCCGATAGCGCATTGGATAACACACTGGCATAGAGAGCGTTCATTAAGTATTGAGTCCGTAGGCGGACATGCTTAGTTGGCTGCTATTATATGAGTAAATATTACATTGCATCATTATGCAGCACTACATATGCAGTATAAAGGTAAATAGTGAATGTTGTCACTAGATGACGTTAAACTGAAAATTAATAAATAATCACTTAAAAGAGTACAAGTAGAATAAGAATCTAACGCCATGATATTATTATAATTAAATTTGTATCGAATCATTTAACCACAGTGTGTGTATCACAGAAAGTAGGCCTAACCGATGCTGTCTGTTCTGTTAGCAGATTACTTTATGTCGTTTAACATTGAATTTTGTGACATTGTAAGGATTTATTTTGACACCTTTAAATGGTGTCGTTTGGACGTTAAATTTCTCGTTTTCATTGTATGGTATACATTGTGAATTGTCTATTCAGACACCTTTTTGATTGTTTCGATCGACACAATATATTTGTGAATTTCAATCAGTTGCCAGACCATTCAAATTACTCACCCATTGGGTAAATACGGTCGACGTGAACGGCCCTTTTGGGCACAAGAAGGAAAATAATAGAAGAAAGTCCCTTAAGCTAACCCTGAGAGGCAGCCATGGTATGAAGTGTTAGCGACTTCATTTTCTTAGCCTCGGCATATGAGGTCGTGTGACCAGTCCTCTCCCTCGCCGTCTCATCTTCCCACTGACAGTGTACGATCAGTGTACTCATTATGACTGAGTTGGCTAAGGGTGCAGACTGGGCAGAAATCTCGAAGTAGATTTCTACCCTGGAGGGGATTTGAAACATCGACCCCTCGTTTGACAGAGCCCGCACTCTAACCACTACTGTACTATTACGCACCCCTTATTAACTTAAGATGTCGTTAAACACTGGACAGATTTAATATCATTTAAGACACCTTTTTAATTGTTTAGCCCAAAACGATATATTCGTCAATTTCTTTCAAACGTGTTTCAGAATGAAGTGTATAGGCTACTTTGTTTGATTACTAATGGGCGAATTTTGTGAATAGATATTTTAATTTTGTTGCTGTGAGTAGTTTTTTCCCTCTTCTTGTTGGTCTTAAATCTGTGGATATTTAATTACTCTTTTACTGGTGCTTTTTGCTTTTAGGATTGTGTATTGCATTATTATGATTTGCATAATTGTTATAATAACAATCTTTTGCCTTAATTCTAGTTACATGTATGCGAGTTGGTTGATGAGGCGTATAATTAGTAGCTTCTTTTCAACTGTGAAATCTTAAGTATGTTTTTATATATTACATAAGTAATAAAAATCTGATGTAAGTAAATTACATATATGGCATATTGTTCATTAAGTATCTATAACACTTTGTTGTAAGTATCGCATGTTTAGTTTGGTTGCTGTATTGGAGTAAATATTACATTGCATCATTATGCAGTACTACATATGCAGTATAAAGGAAAATGTGTATCAATGAACATGTTGAAAACAAACTTTAAGCAATTGTAATACGTATGTGCCAAATATTTTTTTTTATTTAATGAAACTTACGTTTGAGTGTATTGGATGTTTGAACAGTCTACGGGGAAAAGGCCGACTTTGTGAATTACCTATATCATTTAGTGTTTGTGCTGTTTTTATCAAATTTTTATTCAAAAAAAGTATAATGGTAAATAGTGAATGTTGTCACTAGATGACGTTAAACTGAAAATTAATAAATAATCACTTAAAATAGTACAAGTAGAATAAGTATCTAACGTCATGATATTATTATAATTAAATTTGTATCGAATCATTTAACCACAGTGTGTGTATCACAGAAAGTAGGCCTAACCGATGCATTACTTTATGTCGTTTAACATTGAATTTTGTGACATTGTAAGGATTTATTTTGACACCTTTAAATGGTGTCGTTTGGACGTTAAATTTCTCGTTTTCATTGTATCGTATATATTGTGAATTGTCGTCAACGGCCTTTGATGTCATAAGGCGACGTTAAACCTTTGATTAATAATAATAATCACTGGATAAAAAAAAATTCAATTTCTTTCAATCACTGGATATTAAATTTAGGAGATCGCGAGCTGTATATGCTAACAAATAATCTTTGTCGGCGGCAACGGCCTATGTAGTCATAAGCTGCCGTTAAACTGAGGATCCCCCCCAATCGCTAGATTAATTGAAATAAAATATGGCAAAGTGACTTCTGTGGAACTGTCGACGGCAACGACCTCTCTGCACAAGCTGTCGTTAAATCCATCCAATGGCTAGATCACTTTGTTTCTTCAACTAATGGGTAAATAAGGTCGACGCGATCGGCCCTGGCGGCCACAAGATGAAAGTGAAGAGGAGAGCAATCCGTTAAGCTATCCCTTAAACAGTATGGGTACGACGTGTTAGCGACTTCATTTTTTCTTAGCCTCGGCATATGAGGTCGTGTGACCAGTCCTCTACCTCGCCGTCTCATCTTCGAAACCGACAGTGTACGGTCAGTGTACCAATTATAGCTGAACTGGCTAGTGGCTCAAAGGAAATTTCTACCCTGGCAGGGATTTGATTTGAACTACAGACCTCTCGGTTGGTAGTCGAGCACGATTACCACTGGTCTATCGAGCAGCCCTTATTAACTTAAGATGTCGTTAAACATTGAACAGAATAATCTTATTAGACACCTTTTAGTTGCTTCTTCCGACGCAATAAACTCGTCGATTTCCTTCAATCGCAAACAGGTAAATAAGAGCTGTAATATGCCAAACTAAATCTTTGTCGGCGGCAACGGCCTATGTTGTCATAAGCTGCCGTTAAACTGGGAAACCAACCAATCGCTAGATCACTGTGGTCTAGCGATTATCCATATTGGGTAAAATCATAATTAGGTCGACGTGAACGGCCCTTGCGCCCACAAGATGAAAGTGACGAGAAGAGCAATCCGTTAAGCTATCCCTTAAACAGTATGGGTACGACGTGTTAGCGACTTCATTTTCTCTGCCTCGGCATATGAGGTCGTGTGACCAGTCCTCTACCTCGCCGTCTCATCTTCCCACCGACAGTGTACGGTCAGTGTACCAATTATAGCTGAACTGGCTAGTGGCTCAAAGGAAATTTCTACCCTGGCAGGGATTTGATTTGAAATACAGATCTCTCGCTTGGTAGTCGAGCAAAAATAACCACTGAACTATCTCGAAGTAAATTTCTACCCTGGCGGGGATTTGAACCCCCGACCTCTCGATTGACAGTCCAGCACGCTACCTACTGTCAAGCATCTCTTATTAACTTAAGATTGTCGTTAAACACTGGACAGAATTAATATTATTTAGACACCTTTTAATTGCTTCTTCCGACACAATAAACTCGTAGATTTCCTAGAATCGCAAGTGAGTATTGGATAAATAAGGTTAACGTAAACGACCCACGCGGCCACAAGAAGAAAAAGATGAGACGAACAGTAACTGAAGGTTGAAGCTAGCCAAGAGTCAGCCATGGGTATGAAATGTTAGCGCCTTCATTTGCTTAGCCTCATCATATGAGGACAACACTACTGACCAGTCCTCTCCCTCGCCGTCTGCTCTTCTAACAGACAGTGTAGGTCAGTGAACTCATTATAGCTGCGTAAGCTAGGGGTGCAGACTGGGCAGAAATCGCGAAGTAAATTTCTACCCTGGCGGGACTTTGAACTACCGACTGACAGTCCACAACGCTAACCACTACACTATCACGCACCCCTTATTAACTTAAGATGTCTGAAAACACCAGACAGAATTAATATTATTTAGACACCTTTTTAATTGTTTCTTTCGACACAATAAATTCGTCAATTACCAATCGCTAGATTATTGTTCCCCTCGACGACTGGGCGAATAAGGTCAGCGTGAATGGCCCTTGCGGCCACAAGATGAAAGCGCAGAGAAGAACAGACCCTTACGCTAGCCCTGAGGCAGTATGGGTATGAAGTGTTAGCGACTTCATTTTCTTAGCATCGGCATATGAGGTCTTGTGACCAGTCCTCTCCCTCGCCGTATCATCTTCCCACCGACAGTAATCGTAATCGTGATCGAGTATTTATATAGCGCCACTCAAAAACAAAGGCGCTCCCGACCCGGGCCAGTGTCTTCACTGGTAAAGAGAGAGGTTTCAGTGTATGGTCCGTGTACTCACTATAATAGCCGAGTTGGCTAAGAGGTGAACGTGGAGCCGAAATCTAGAAGGAAATTTCTACCCTGGCAGGGATTTGAACCACAGACCTCACGCTAACCACTACACTATCACGCACCCCTTGTTACCATAAAATCTCGTTAAACACTGCACAGAATTAATTTTATTAGGATCTATTAAGACACCTTTCTAATTGCCTCTTCCGACACAATAAACCTGTCAATTTCCATCATTTACTATAGTTCTTTCTTTTACCATTGGGTAAATAAGGTCGACGTGAACGGCCCTTGTGGCCACAAGAAGAATAAAATACAGCCCGTAAAAACAAAGTTTTTTACTATATCCATCTAGTATCCTATAACGTGTACTCTGAAAATAGTCCGCGTTCATTTTACAACATAGCACGCTTAACGAGGCAGCGCGCCCATTATTGTTGCAGCCAATGACAACGCTGGCCAATCGCAACGCTGCGTTTCGGAAAAGGGGATTCCCAGATTCTAAAAAGTTTAGTCCCCGATTCTATAAGCTAGCCTTTTTTGGGGGAGCTGAAATTTTGATAGAATGAAGTGTGTGCGAGGGCGAGTCTGTCTGCCAAGTTTCACGACGATTGAATGATTGTAAGTGATCGAACTAGTCGTCGCAAGATTTGACTATTTAGCCTGTGACTCAATCAAGCAAGCAAGATTCCCGCAAGTTAAACTAGATGGATAAAAAGAAGAGAAGAGTCCCTTAAGCTAGACCAGAGGCAGCCATGGTGGGCGATGAAGTGTGGGCGACTTCATTTTCTTAGCCTCGGCATATGAGGTCGGTCGGCCAGTCCCTCTCTCCCTCGCCGTCTCATCTTCCCACTGACAGTGTACGATCAGTGTACTCGTCATAGCTGAACTGGCTAGGGGTCGCAGGTGAGGCAGAAATCTCGAAGGAAATTTCTACCCTGGCAGGTATTTGATTTGAACTACAGACCTCTCGCTTGGTAGTCGAGCAAAATAACCACTGGACTATCGAACAACCCTTATTAACTTAAGATGTCGTTAAACATTAGACAGAATAATATTATTAGATACCTTTAAATTGCAACTTTCGACACAATAAATTCGTCGATTTCCTCAATCGATAGGCCTAGACCACAAATTTTCTTAACCTACTGGGTAAATAAGGTCGACGTTAACGGCCCTGGCGGCCATAAGATGAATGTGAAGAGAAGAACCGACCCTGAAGTTAGACCAAGAGGCAGCCATGTGTATGAAGATTTAGCGCCTTCATTTTCTTAGCATCGTCATATGAGGAGAACTGGCCAGTCCTCTCCCTCGACGTCTGATCTTCTAACGGACACTGTACGGTCAGTGAACTCATTATAGCTGCGTAAGCTAGGGGTGCAGACTGGGCAGAAATCTCGAAGTAGATTTCTACCCTGGAGGGGATTTGAAACATCGACCTCTCGATTGACAGAGCCCGCACGCTAACCACTACACTATCACGCACCCCTTATTAACTTAAGATGTCGTTAAATACTGGACAGAATTAAAATTATTTGGCTCTATTTAGACACCTTTTTAGTTGTTTCAAACGACTCAATATATTTGTGAATTTCAACAAGTTGTCAGATTACCATGTTGCTTTCTCATTGGGTAAATACGGTCGACGAGAACGGCCCTTGTGGGCCGTTGAAGGAGGAAAGGAAAGGGAAGAAAGTCTTTAAGCTAGCCCTGAGAGGCAGCCATGATATGAAGTGTTAGCGACTTCATTTTCTTAGCCTCGGCATATGAAGGCGGGTGGCCAGTCCTCTCCCTCGCCGTCTCATCTTCCCACCGACAGCGTACAGTTGGTGTACTCATTATGGCTGAGTTGGTTAACCTTTATTTACCCACTATGCCTTTTAGGTGGAATTTTGAGATGGCCCTTAGATATGTGTTGTATGTTGATGGTATTAAAACAGAAATGACAAGCTTTTAGTGATATTTCACATTTAAGGTCATTTTTTGGGATGTTCCAAAAATGGAACGTTGGGTCATTCCCACTAGTATTTTTTTACAATGGCAGTTCAACATGAATAAACGATACAATATTGGCTTATGAACAATTTATTGAAAACCAGTTTATTTAAAGGTATGAAAACTTTCAAAACATTTCACTTGAAGTACCTTGAGGCACCTGACACATTCTTTGGTAGTGTTTTTCTTAAAAAAATGAAGAAAAAAACAACGAGCCTGACTAATGAGAAGAATGTATTGCTCGATCCAATCGCAATGTGTCATGGCAACCTTTGACGTGCCTGGGCACTTTTCACATGATTTACAGTATTGATACTGCTGGAACATGCTACTACATTGTTATATGACTACCTAACAACAACAATTTTGGCATGAGATGTGTATTCAAATGTACCTCTTTCTTGTTTTGCAAACATTTTCTTGTCATTCAGAGGTTCTCTTCCAGTTCGACCATCACGGACATAACGGTCGAACTGGAATAGCACCTCTGAATGACTGCTGCCCCACACCTCAGCTTAGACAGAAGACTGTAACTAGTAAAAAGATTGGCAAATAATAGCATGTGATATGGTTTCCTGTGATGAGTTAGGCAAAATTCATGGCAACGTGCTCACCAAAAGTGGTTTATGAGGGTCGCCTACTCCTGCCACAATAAATTGTTGCTTGATATGGATGAACATCCTATTCATGAATAAGACATCCAGATCTTATAACTAAATCTGATTGGCTTTCCTCTTATAAACATCTCTAACCCATGATGTCCATAGTTAGGCACCCACCGACTCATAATGCTAAGTTTGAAATTAACAATTCCAAATTGCAAAGATTTGTGTTACTGATCATATTATAGTGCACACTCTGCCATTCTAGATAGATCTCCTGTCAGCTGCATGCATGACAGTACATCCTCCTATCATGGATTTAGATATTGCATATGAAATTAGAGTGCATCAAGTACTCAACTGTGTTGCAGTTATTGCGTTATTTTCTAAAACTCCAATTTAAAATGTTATGTACTAATTATTACAAAATCAGTGTTAAAACATAGGCATATAAGGGGCTTTACGGGGTGGGGTCACCCTAAATAAATTGCGGAATTTTTTTTCTTTGCAATTATATGCGAAATACAAAAAAAATGAAATTTTTCGACCATTTCCAATGGAAACCCCAGAAAACTAACCCCCCACCCCCGAAATTTTTTCCTGGCTACGCCCCTGGTTAAAATAAATTAAATGAAACATAATATTAAAAACAAATTAATGATACATTCAACAATCCAACAGTATATACTGGCAAATTATGAACAAGAAACACAATAACCTCATATTGGAATTATACTAATGAGAGTGCACCAACGTTCCAAAAATGGAACACGCTTCAAAACTGGGTTTTTTCTTCTAGAGTTTTGCTTCTTTTTCGGTAATTTTGATTTTTATCACTGACTTTAGATGTCAATCAACAAAATACAATGTGTCTCACCTGTAAAATTATGACACAAATATTTATTTCAGCTTCCTAAAAGATTTTTTTCAAAAATCACAAAATTCGTCAAAATTACGCATCTGTAGCACAAAAATAAATAACGTCAATCAGAAAATTACCACTGTTTTACATTATCCATTCTTAGATCTTTCATTTGATGTGCAAATATAATAAATTTATCAAGGCAGAATTATTTTTTAAACATTACAAATTATGTTCCAAAAATGGAACGTTGGTCAAATAAAGGTTAAGGGTGCAGACTGGGCAGAAATCTCAAAGTAAATTTCTACCCTCGCGGGGATTTCAATCCCCGACCTCTCGATTGACAGTCCAATACGCTAACCACTACACTATCACGCACCCCTTATTAACTTAACCCTCGGGCTACCAGGGGGGGGTGGTTGCCACCCCCTTCCTAGGTTTTCATGGAAAATTGTTTTTTCCATATGGAATATAATTTTTGCATTTTAAGTAGCTGTAGCAGATTCATTGGCGCGCATTTTGAGGTAAACATCATGGGGGTAGCCCACGCCATTCAAAAGTTATACCTGATATACCCGAGGCACCAGAGGGGTGGATACCACCCCCTTAGTTTTTCGACTATAGCTTATTGACTATTCTTCCTAGAAGAGAAACAATTATACCATTCTTTAGAGGGAATGCAGGGCTTCATTTAAATACCTACATCTTTGTCTTATGAAAACCGGAAGTGATCAAAATAAATAATATACGCGTAATATGTGTAAAAAATGGCTGAATGGAAGCACTCCCCCCTTAGTTTTTTGTCTGTAGCATATTCAATTGTCTTCCTGGAGAAGAAACAAAGATACCATTCTTTAGAGGGAATGTAGGGCTTCATTTGCATATCTACATCTTTGTCTTTTGAATACCGGAAGTGATCAAAATAAATAATAATACGCGTAATCTGTGTGAAAATGGCTGAATACAGCATTACAACGTAAACCGATATAATTATATGTGCGGATATATATGTATGAATGTACAATTATACTATATAAACATGTGTAGGGATGATTTTGTGTATCTTTTATACATAGATTAGTTTCAAAACACACATAATCTTATATTTGTTTATCCAAAAAGTAAAAATGTACGCAATAATATAAAATATTGCTAATTAATGGGTTCCGTTGTTAAAAGTGATGTAATTTCGAGGTGCATTCACATAATGTACAACTAAATATACCATTCTGTGCAGAAATGAATGCTGAATCCATTGCTATATTACAAGTTATGATATGTGAAACCAAACACGAAATCCAGGGGGGGTGGTAACCACCCCCCCACTTGGTAGCCAGTGTTACAAAAAAAAGAAGCCTGGTAGCCCGAGGGTTAAGATGTCGTTAAACAATGCACAGAATTAATATCATTTAGACACTTTTTTTAATTGTTTCTTCAAACCACAATATATTCATCAATTTCCTTCAATCGGTAGATAGAACTCCGCCACTGTTCGCTTTCTGACAGTGCCAGTCCCAAGCCTGGATAAAGGAGGAGGGCGACGCTAAGGGTCTTTGTTACCATACAGCTAGTCGTTAAAAAGTCCATACAACAACAATCGGTAGATAACTCCGCCACTGTTCGCTTTCTGACAGTGCCAGTCCCAAGCCTGGATAAAGGAGGAGGGCGACGCTAATGGTCTCTGTTACCACACAGCTAGTCGTTAAACAGAAGAGAAAAAAAAACACCAATCGGTAGATAATCTGCCCCGCTTTCCATAATGGGTAAATAAGGTCGACGTGAAAGGCCGTGGCGGCCACAAGATGAAAGTGAAGAGAACACAGTCTCTTAAAGTTAGCCCCGAGAGGCAGCCATGGTATGAAGTATTAGCGACTTCATTTTCTTAGCCTCGGCATATGAGGACAAGTGGTTAGTCCTCGCCCTCGCCGTCACATCTTCCACCGACAATGTACGGTCATTGTACTTATTATAGCTGAGTAGGCTAGGGGTGCAGATTGGGTTGAAATCTCGAAGTAAATTTCTACCCTGGCGGGGATTTGAAACATCGACGTCTCGATTGACAGTCCACAACGCTAACCACTACACTATCACGCACCCCTTATTAACTTAAGATGTCGTGAAACACTGGACAGAATTAAAAGTATTGCTACTATCAAGGGGCCCGATAGCGCATTGGATAACACACTGGCATAGAGAGCGAGAGGTGCCGAGATTGAGTCCGTAGGCGGACATGCTTTGTAGGCTGCTATTAGTATGTATAATATTCTTTATTGAAACAATCCGGTTGACACATCGCAACCGGTTACAGTGTACAGTTATGCAATTGAAACAATTCACAAGAACACAAATGACAGAAGACATAAATCTTAACTACTAACAGAACAGACAGCCTGCAATACACGGCGCTAATAGCAGCCTACAAAGCATGTCCGCCTACGGAACTCTACCTTTCGCTCTCTATGCCAGTGTGTTATCCAATGCGCTATCGGGCGACGTGTATTGTATTACAGGCTGTCTGTTCTGTTAGCAGTTAAGATTTATGTCTTCTGTCATTTATTTTGTGTTCTTGTGAATTGTTTCAATTGCATAACTGTACACTTGTTGCGGTTTGTCAACCGGATTGTTTCAATAAAGAATATTATTATTATTTGCTCTATTTAGACACCTTTTTAGTTGTTTCGATCGACACAATATATTTGTGAATTTCAATCAGTTGCCAGACCATTCAAATTACTCACCCATTGGGTAAATACGGTCGACGTGAACGGCCCTTTTGGGCACAAGAAGGAAAATAATAGAAGAAAGTCCCTTAAGCTAACCCTGAGAGGCAGCCATGGTATGAAGTGTTAGCGACTTCATTTTCTTAGCCTCGGCATATGAGGACAAGTGGCCAGTCCTCTCCCTCGCCGTCTCATCTTCCCACCGACAGTGTACTGTCAGTGTACTCATTATGGCTGAGTTGGCTAAGGGTGCAGACTGGGCAGAAATATCGAAGTACATTTCTAGCATGATGGGAATATTAACCACCGACCTCTCGATTGACAGTCCATGACGCAAAACCCCTACACTATCGCGCACCCCTTATTGACTTAAGATGTCATTAAACACTGTACAGATTTAATATCATTTAGACACCTTTTTAATTGTTTAACCCAACACGATTAATTCGTCAATTTCCTTCAATCGCTAGATATTCAACGATGGTCTCCATATTGGGTAAATAAGGTTGACGTGAAAGGCCCTGGCGGCCAAAAGATGAAAGTGAAGAGAAGAGCAGTCCCATAAGCTAGCCCTGAGGCAGTATTGGTATGAAGTGTTAGCGACTTCATTTTCTTAGCATCGTTATAATTATGAGATCTTGTGACCAGTCCTCTCCCTCGCCGTCTCATCTTCCCACCGACAGTGTACTCACTATAGCGGAGTTGGCTAAGAGCTGAAGGTGGAACAGATATCTCGAAGGAAATTTCTACCCTGGCAGGGATTTGAACTGCAGACCTCTCGGTTGGCAGTCTAGCACGCAGATAATTACTAGACTAAAACGCACCCTTGTTAGTATACGAAAAGTAGACGCGTTTTAACAGAGACAGCGATCTGCTTACATGGATGAAGCGAAGTAGTCGTTTGTATGGGCACCGATGAACGCTCCGACCAACACACCCGGAAGAACTATGCAGAAAGAAAAGATACATCATCATCATTACCGTCGTCGTCGTCGTCATCGTCGTCGTCGTCATCATCATCATCATCATCATCATCATCATCGTCATCGTCATCGCCATCACCATCGCCATCATCATCATCATCGTCGTCATCGCCATCATCGCTATCACCATCACCATCATCATCATCATCATCATCATCATCGTCATCATCATCATCACTATCATCATCATCATCATCATCGTCCTCATAGACCAGGGGTGGCCAACCTTTTATGGCGACGGGCCACTATGATTGTTGTTAAGCACGCGGCGGGCCGCACAATATATGTCCTCACAGCCTCCAAAGAAATACAAATGTTTATTTCATATTTTACCAGATGTATAAAAAGAGGTGAGACTACAATAGGTCACTAGAACTTACAGCACTAAATCTTTTAATATTTTAGACATCGTTATTATGCATTATTGCAGTAGTCGGACAAGTAAGTAGGTGCAAAATGAGAAAACAAATTAATTAGAAAGGGGCCGTGCGGGCCGCCAATACAGCAGCCGCGGGCCGCATTTCAATGCCCGCGGGCCGCGGGTTGGCCATCCCTGTCATAGACCATCATCATCATCATTGACAACTGTCCATCCGTCCGACCGTATGTCCGTCTGTCTGTGTGTCTCTGTCTGTCCGTCCGTCTGTCCGTCTGTCTGTGTGCTTACTCCATCCGAGAACGTGGAATCGAACCAGAGACCCTCCGTCCGACTGCTCTCCTCCTCTCGCATGTGCTGCGTATGTTATGACGATGTAGAGATTGAAAGCCTCATTCATCAACCAACAAAACGTCGACAGGAAAAAGTAATGAAGAGCAGCAGCCATCACGTGACACAACATCTACAACACACACACACCCACCGATCAACCACAAGAAACCTATTTTACATTCGATCAGATTCTCCTACATTTAATTGTATTTATTGTGTTGTATTGTATTGTATTTATAAATTTATAAAGCGCCTCTTTCAGTGAACAGCAATCAGAGGCACTCCCAGTGCGAGACTCCGAGCGAAAAGAGTGGTCTTAACTCTTAAGACAGCGAAAAGAAGCACCTGTATTATGTAGTATAGTCGTATATTGAATTGCATTGCTTAGTGTAGTGTAGTACTGTACTGCATAGCACTGTATTGCATTGGATTGTATAGCAGAGCGTTATATTATATTGTATAGAACTGTATTGTATTGTTTTGCATTGCATCGTATTGAATCTATCCTTTCGGAGTTCAGCATGTCTTCTTCAAGCGACCATCGATCGTTGTATTAGCTATTCTTATAATGGCGCTATAGAAGTCACTTGAGTAGACCTATTGTATTGTATTGTATTGTATTCTGTTCTATTGTATTGTGTAGGTCGATTGTACCTCGTTCTTGACCTGCTCTGTTCCGAAAATGAAGATCACCTTTCCTCCAATTATCGCCAGCGCAAAGTTCTTATGAAGGGAAGCGGTTTTCGACGTTGTACTATAACAGAAATTTATTAATTAATAAAACAATTAATTAATTACAAAATGGTCAACAGTAATCAATGACGCAAAGTGACGAACTACAATTAAAACTTTATTTTGTAACCCCTCGGAACGCAATGCAGTGTACAATGCCCTCCAAACGTCTAAACCCTCTTACATTCGCCAGCTATTCACCATCCAACCGCCCGGGTCTACTCGCTCATCATCATACCGTTCTCTATCCCGGTCTCCAGTCTTATCCACTCTGAAATTCTGCAACCGCTCCTTAGTCTATGCTGCACCAGCTCTTTGGAACGGACTCCCAAAAGACCTCCGCCAGTTTGCTCATCCTCCTATCTCGCCTCTTAACTCATCCTCTCCTCCGCTTGCACTCTCCTCTTCTGCTTTCCAGTATACGACTGAAACCGAACTCTTCAAGATATCCTATCCTGATTCTACTCCTGCGCCACCACACGACCACCATCATCACCGATTGCCACCGTAGCACCATGCTGTCTCCTCGGCTTGACCTCCCCGGATTTTGACCTGGCACCGAAACGAACAGAGGAGTTTTGGCTATTGCGGACTTGATTTTATATAGCGCCGGTGATTAAGCTGGTCTCCCTGACGTGGCTTTTGTGGGCGCTGAGAAATTTTCGAAGATTAACATTACATTACATTACAGTAGTACGCAAGACTACAGGCATGAGTTTCATATGTGCATAATTGTGGTACATTGCAAAGTTTTGTATTGTGTAAAAATATATTGAGTTGAATACGGTCTGTATAATAAAGACTTCATCGTACATCAATAGGGATGGACTTGAGGCAGCCACGTAGGCAAAGGCGACTTGCAAACAAAATACCATCTAAAATATCAAAATTCTTAGCAGAAACTGCGAATCAAAGTAAGACCTAAAGTAAGTAAGTAAGTAAGTAAGAATATACTAACTTACTTATTTACTTTAAGTCCGGTAAGTAAAGTCAGCTCCAGTAGCCTAAGCTACAACACGTTCGAATTAAACTTAAACTGAAAGTACGTTAGTAAGAATATACTTACTTACTTACTTCCTTACCTTAAGTCCGGTACGTAAACTTAGCTCCAGTAAACTACAACAGTCATGTTCGAATTTACTGAGCAAATTTATAATACAAAAATAAACAGTGGAAATGACGCAGAAGTCGATCAGCGACCGACATGGCCGCTGACACTATATTTTAGGTATTATGATAAAGGTGCTACATAAATCATTGGATTTATATAGCGCCAACCACCTGAAATATGCAAATCTACATTTAGATTGGCATGCCTCAGTTGGTCGATGGACTCACCGGAAGTAGAAGAGGAGGATGAATGAGAGGAAGCATAGTAGGATGGAGATGGAGGATCCGATGTACGACGGAAGGGTCACAAAGGTCAGATCCTCTTCCTCAGGAGTCCACTGGAGCACACGAACAAAATGTCGCTGTTACTAACGACAAAGGTCAAAGCGTAGAGTCTAAAGGCCTAGAGTATGAAGGCCTCGATTCCAAAGGTCTAGAGTAAAAAGGCATAGAGTGTAAATGCAGAGAATATAAACCCATAAGAGTATAAAGGCCGATAGCATAAAGGCCTAAAGTGTATATGTCTAGAGTCTAAAGGCCTAGAGTCTAAAGGTCTAGAGTCTGAAGGCATAGAGTCTAAAGACCTGGAATATAAAGACCTATTAGAGTTCATAGATCAAACAATAGCCAACAATCCTGGATTGTTCAATCCTTTCAAATCAAACAATACGCCGCTACTTCGAAGTCAGAGCTAGAAACTAGAGCACAGGTAGGCCGCTCTGTCTCCTCTTTCTGGTCTCTGTGGCAACCGCACGCAGACATCCACTGGACATCGATCTCTGGACAACCCCTCTGATACGACGCAGCGCTCGTGAATAAGCTGTTGCCCTGCCCTTAGCTTTAGAGTAGCGCCTCAGAAATTTGGATTAGATTATGATTACTTGAAAAGAGCCAGACTACAATGGTCTTTAAGAGACAAAAGGTCGCGACCTACGTTGGCGTCATACATATCTGTCTGGACAGCAAAGAATCCATTGGCAGAACAAAGACACGTCACTTCCTGAGACGTCTTCGAGACCAGTTCGCAATTTTCAGAAGTCCACTTCCACGGAATCGTCCTGAAAAACAATCACGCAATCATTGTCTGTCTGAAAGTAGCATCGCGCATGGTCTGCAAACGTAAGACAGAAACTGCTCAGTGCCATACAACAACGGCACCAGAGAAACACTGGCGCCATGAGATCAAGTCCTCAAGAACCCGGTTCTTGGATCAGTTTCAGAATCCACCGGTCAGGTTGTAAGAATAGGCCTACCACTCCTGACTGTCCCTCGTATACAGACTGCTGCAGCTCAGTCCAGAAATGTTGCCTACGTTTGACCCACAAAACTGGAATCGCCTTCCTCGAGAGCTGCGACTCGAGCTCCTCAGTTCGTCCTTTTCACAGTTTTGCAAGCGCCTAAAGTCTGTATTATTCCACAGTAATTTCACTGATACAGGTCGGGAGAGCCTCTGGTTAGTTTTTTTCTTGAAGTGGCGCTTTATAAATGTCAGATGTCACAATTACACTTACAATTCATAGTTATTAGAAACGGTAAAATCAAGAAAAAAAACTTAAAAAACGTCGTTTTATTCCAAAAAATTAAAACGTCAAAAACGAGGGAAAAAACGAGAAAAGAAAATAATTCGCATTTTGGATAACTTAGAAATTCAAATAACTTTTATAAATTTTATTTCCTCTACTCTGATGTTAATTTCTCAACTGATGACACTAAATAGTAACTTAAGTTAAATGAATCCTTGAAATTACAGAGACAACGTAAGGGACAAATATAAAATTAAACAAATTATAACATAAGCTATACCCAGTAAATACATAAATAAAGTTACATAAAAAAAACGAAAAAACCACGTTTTTAGAAAAAAATAAAAAACGAAAGAAACGTTTTTTACAACTATGCTTACAATAACCACAGTTACTCCCGATTAGCTGCTTTAAGGTAATCACCTGTTTCCATGGACGAGGTGTACACAGTTCGGATTAGAAACGTTGAAACTTCTACAATAATTAAACACACAGATAAACTGGCAATAATTATGCACTGCACTATCACCGAGTCCCATGTGGCTAGCGCATAGAAAGGAGCGCAAGGTGTGGTGAAGAGCTGAGCGAGCATCTTAGAAGCATTTGGGTATCATGTATGGCGATGCTATACCCAGTCTTTCTACAGCCTGCGTGACCTCGTGTGTGCTTACTTCCAAGACAGTCCCAGCGCTTAACTACAAAAATAATTAATAAAATTGGCTCAAATAAATCGTCAGTCAGTAAGGGAATTCTATCGTTTGTGTAGGCGAATATATACATGTAATTATTCGCTATCAAACATGATTACGGTCGTTGCTATGCTTGTTACCGTCATTTTGTCTCCTTTACCCTTGTACCTTGTTACCCTTGTTACCTCGTTACCGTGTTACATTTACCTATGACCGTGTTAACTTTGCCTTTTTTGTAACCTTGACCTTGACCTCTTACCTTCACCTTTGTATCTTTTCAGCTTTCATCTATTTACATTATTGCCTTGACCTTTTAACCTTCTTCACCTTTGCATTTATTCCTCTAACTCCTAGCTCACCTCGATGTAGGGAAACCTGACGACCAACTGGATGGAATCGAGTGGATGGAACATCGGTTCCACTGTTCCATGTGGAGGATGGAACTTAAAGGAAAGGAGTGGCGAATTCAGACAATCATCGCGGTTCCTACAGAATCCAGTTCTTATGATCGTAACAGCCGTCAGTGGTGGTAACACGATCGATGAAAATGAAGGTGATGAAAATGGATACTGATGATGATGAAAATGAAGACTATATCTGAATTAGAAGTAGAAGAAGATGATGATTATGGTGATCATGGTAATGATCACGATCATGATCACGATGATGATGTAGATTATAACTGATAATGACGTACGACGTGACGATGAAGATCATAACCATAACATGAATACGATCGTCACACTGATCATGATCGTGATGATAACGACGATGATGATGATAAAAGTATACCATGACTGAACCATGAGTACATGATCATGATGATAAAGGTCACATGATGACGATGATGACGACGATGACCATTACGATAATGATGGCGATGATGATAATGATAATTATGATTACTACAAGGCATATTTACTCTCTTCCGGAGATCTTGTTTAGTATTCTTGATGCCCGATATTCACCCATTGAAATAGTCTCAAAAACTGCGAAACAGATCGCAATGGACAGGATGAGATGAGATTAAAGATTAGATTTGATCAGGTCATATAGATTAGCATCCGATTAGACTGGATGAGCTGAGGATCCGATCAAAAAAATAGTATCATTTTTTATATTATGC
Organism: Aporrectodea caliginosa; assembly: GCA_020284085.1. Taxonomy (NCBI): domain Eukaryota; kingdom Metazoa; phylum Annelida; class Clitellata; order Crassiclitellata; family Lumbricidae; genus Aporrectodea; species Aporrectodea caliginosa. The sequence continues at coordinate 910,654 of JACEVL010000525.1, forward strand.
TTGTTGTTGTTGTTGTTATTTAATTATTTTTATTTTCATTATTATTATTTTTCTAATGCCCCGAGGTCAGGATCCGAGATACACCTGTAACCTGGAATAGTCTTCTTTTAAAATCAGGAGTGAGCTAATCACTGTGCCACCTTCTTTCTGAAGTTGTTCCGCAAGTGCTTAAGTCTGTTCTGTTTGGTGTTAGTCCTCCATGCTTGGTAGGGAGCGCTGCTGATGAGGCTTATTCTTGAAGTGTGCGCTTTACAAATTTTCACTTATGATATTTCATGTTATGTTATTTTGTGGCATGTTATGTTATGGAATGTTATGTTATGGAATGTTATGTTATGGAATGTTATGTTATTGAATGTTATGTTATGGAATGTTATGTTATGGAATGTTATGTTATTGAATGTTATGTTATGGAATGTTATGTTATGGAATGTTATGTTATACAATTTTGATCTAACCTGAAATTGATTTAATTCGATTGTAGAACTAAGATCAGCTTACATGAGACTAGATTGCAGATGAAAATGGTTTCGGGTACTTACGAGTGTGGGTATGGTTGGTCCTCTGGTGGGATGTGTCTCTCTCCAGTCTTCGTAGACTGGCTCGGAGACCCTGAGGACCTGACGAACTATTGCCCTCTACACTGAACACTCCGTCCTCGAAGACCAAATCATCCAGCGTAGTCTTCCTGCGTATCGTCACTGAGTACCCTACCGAAACACATTCGAACCCGAAATCAATAGGCAACTGTAATGCACCCTTATTACAATACGATACAATAGAGACGTAATATCATATAGCGATCTGCAATGAAAGTCAGGTAGGTAATTTCTTCATTGTAAGGTGAGCCAACGACAGCTCTGAGAGACTCACCAAGTGGCGCTTTATAAATGTTTGTTACCTTTACGTTAAGATCAGCTATGAAGAAGTCGTCAGAGGCCAGGCCTCATCGACCTTCTTGCCATGGTCAAGAAGGTGATAGTAAGGCTAGTATGGGATCATCACGTGTCTGTTTAGAATCGAATTTGTCATTTACATAAACGTTAATATATATATTCGTTATAATCGTCATCGTCGTCATCATCATCATCATGTCATCATCATTTGGAACTCGATCAAATTTATTTCCCTTTTCTCCTTTATCTGGGTTTTCATAGAGAACTCTAAGCGATGCTTCAGTGACTGTCGTAGCCCGCTGTTTGATCTAAACTCTATCCAAATGTTCGCTTTCATTTTGCAATCCGCTTTCAGTATCTTTCAGCATGGCTGCCGACCTCGTAGTTCTGGCCTCTTGCTGTAGCCTGTTAAAAATACATGGCTTTGCAGTCTGTTACAATGCCTGCACAAATCAGCGCTTATTTACGAGGTAAGGCCACCCACCTAATACTGCACAGCACTGCTATATGTGAGAACAGTCCACATACCAGCAAGCAACACCACATCGGTCAGTACATGCTGCAGTTATTGACATTGCTACTGCATAAGCTCACTATTGCATTTTGCAATTATCATATCTTGAATCAGTGCATCGCTTAGCCTATTGCGCCTAGCGTTTACGACGTAGCCAGCAGAACTAAATACAAGTTCCATGGCAGCTGAGACGAAAGAACATGAACACGTGAAAATTATTCAGTGTTACACTTGAGGCAAGAATGGACATAGAGCCATGACAGATAATTTAAAGTTTGGAAACAGCCTTTCAGATAGAGGTAGAGTAAGTAAAGTATATTCTTCAAACTCAATATTTACTAAACTCATTCTTAATGAACGCTTAATTTTCAGACAGCTAATCGATCAGCTAATCGATTTTCGATTAGCAATTAGCTGCAATTGCTAATCAATTAGAAGTAGAATTAGCTTCAGATGACAGCTAATTGATTATAATTAGAATTAGCTGTTTGTCTAATCGATTAGCTAATCGATTAGCATCTAATCGATTAGTTACCCATCTCTGTCATCATCGCATCATCATCATTATCGTCATTGTCATCGAGAACATTATTAGTATTAGCGTCGGCGTCAACATCATCATCATCATCATCATCATCACCATCATCATCATCATCGTCGTCGTCGTCGCCGTCGTCGTCATCATCATCATCATCATCATCATCATCATCATCGTCGTCGTCGTCGTCGTCATCATCATCATCATCAGCAGCATCATCACCATCATCATCATCATCATCGTCGTCGTCGTCGTCGTCGTCATCATCATCATCATCATCGTCATCATCATCATCATCACTATCATAGAATCATAGAGACCATCATCGTTATCGTCGTCGTAATTATCATCACCATCGACATCGGTCTGTCTGTCTGTCCGTCTGTATGTCTGTCTGTGTACTTACTCCATCCTAGAACGTGGAATCGAACGAGAGACCCTCCATCTGACTGCTCTCCTCCTCTCGCATGTGCTGCATAGGTTATGACGATGTAGAGGTTGAAAGCCTCGTTCATCAACCAACAAAACGTCGACAGGAAAAAGTAATGAAGAGCAGCAGCCATCACGTGACACAACATCTACGACATACACACACACAGCCACCGATCAACCACAAGAAACCTATTTACATTCGATCTGATTCTACTCCATTATATTGCATTTATTGTACTATGTAGTATAGTGGTATATTGAATTGCATTGCATAATCTAGTACTTTACAAGTTTACAGCATAGCACTGTATTGCATTGGATTGTATAGTATCGTATAATAGCATTATATTATATTGTATTGCCACTATTATGATAATGGCGCTATAGAAGTCACTTGAGTGGACCATTTGTATTGCATTGTTTGTATTGTATTGTATAGTATAGGTGTCTTGTACCTCGTTCTTGACCTGCTCTGTTCCGAAGATGAAGATGACTTTTCCTCCAATTATCGCCAGCGCAAAGTTCTTATGAAGCGAAGCGGTTTTCGACGTCGTACTATAATAACAGAACCCAAGTAATTAATAAAACAATTAATTAATTCTAACATGACATTTTGAATTACGTAAATGAATGAACTACAGTCAAAATTAAAATGAACACTTTACTTTGTTATGCCACAGAACGCAGTAGTACATTGTGTAGTACTGTAGTGTTGTGCATTGTAACGTGTAATATTGTGTATTGTAGGGCATCGTAATGTAATGTAATTAGCAACTTCTATTGCGCCGGTGTCTAATGCACAAGGCATCAACCGATGGCACATCAAAACCAAGCCGTAATCAGGTCAACATCCAGAAGAGTGCAGTACACTGAACAAATGCTGCATTTAGACGAAAATAATCCGTCGAAATGACGCAGAAGTCGACGTGACCGGTGACAGGATGTCTTGGGTACTATGACAACAGCGCTAAATAAATCATTGGATTTGTGTAGCGCCAACCACCTAAAATATACAAATCTAAATTTCGATTGGCATGTGTTTCAGTTGGTCGATGGACTCACCGGAAGTAGAAGAGGAGGATGAATGAGAGGAAGCAGAGGAGGATCGAGATGGAGGATCCGATGTACGACGGAAGGGTCACAAAGGTCAGATCCTCTTCCTCAGGAGTCCACTGGAGCAAACGAACAACATCACTCATTCGCTCATGCAGAGAATTTGTATAGTGCCATTTTAGATGTCTACTCAGTATAAAGGCATAGAGTCTAAAGTCTGCAGTCAAAAGGCCTACAGTCTAAAGTTTTACGGTCCAAAGGTCTAGAGTGTAAATGCCTAGAATATAAGTATCCAGTGTGTTAAGGCCTACAGTGTAAAGGACTAGAATCTAAAGGATTAAAGTCTAAAGGCATAGAGTCTATAGGCCTAGAGTCTACAGGCCTTGAGTCGAACCAGAATCTAAAGGCCCAGAATATAAAGGCCTAGAATATAAAGGCCTAGAATCTAAAGGCCTAGAATATAAAGGCTTAGAATATAAAGGCCTAGAATATAAAGGCCTAGAATATAAAGGCTTAGAATATAAAGGCCTAGAATATAAAGGCCTAGAATCTAAAGGCCCAGAATATAAAGGCCTAGAATATAAAGGCCTAGATTATAAAGGCCTAGAATTATAACGTTCATAGATCAAACAAGACGCCGCTACTTCGAGGTCTAAGCTGGAAACATGATCTGTCTCCTCTCTCTGGCAACCGGACTCGGACCTCCACTGGACATCGATCTCTGGACAACCCCTCTGATACGACGCAGCGCTCGTGAATAAGCTTTACCGTAGCGCTTTAGAGACTTGGAGTTTACGATTAGTTACGATTACTTGAAAAGATCAAAGCTACCATGCTCTTTGAGAGGCAAGAGGTCGTGACCTACGTTGACGTCATACATGTCTGTCTGGACCGCAAAGAATCCATTGGCAGAACAGAGACACGTCACTTCCTGAGACGTCTTCGAAACCAGTTCGCAATTTTCAGAATTCCACATCCACGGACTCGTCCTGAAAAACAACCGCGCAGTCATTGTCTGTCTGAAAGTAGCATCGCGAATTGTCTGTTAAGTTTGTGAACGCAAGACAAAAACTGCTTGGTGCCATAGAACAACGGCATCAGAGAAACCGGATTAACACTGGCCCCATATCAGATCAAGTCCTCAAGAACCCGGTTCTTGGATCAGTCTCAGAATCTAAATCTTCGTAAGAGACAGCGTGGTGTAAAGTCCTGTTTGACTACCCTAAGAAAACCACTCCTGACTGTCCCTCATATCCATACTGCTATAGCTCCGTTTCCTCTGTTGGGCCCACCATCTGGAATCGCCATCCTCGAGAGCTGCGGCTCGAGCTCTTCAGTTCGTCCCCTTCACAGTTTCGCAAGCGCCTGAATTACTCGATAGTAAATTCACTGGTTCGGGTCGGGAGCGCCACTGATAAGTTTTTTTCTTGAAGTGGCGCTATGTAAATGTAAGATTACAAATACAACTACTATTACGACAGTTACTCCCGATTGGCTGCTTTAAGAAAATCACCTTAAGCATTGAATCATGTGATTTGTTGAAGTTGCGTTTTGTCAGCTCCTGAGTTCAATAAACGAGTATTGTATTGTATTGTACCTGTTCCCGTGGATGAGGTGTACACAGTTCGGATTAGAAACATTGAAACTCTACAATAAATAAACACACAGATAAACTGGCAATATGCACTGAACTATCACGTAGTCCCATGTGGTCAGCGCATAGAAAGGAGCGCAAGGTGTGGTGAAGAGCTGAACGAACATCTTAGAAGAATTTGGGCGATGCTATACCCAGTCTTTCTACCAGTGGCGTAACGAGGGGCAGGCAGCCGCCCCCGGTGCAGGACGGGGGGGCAAAATTAGGCTTACAATTTTTTTTAAAAAGAAATCAGGCAAGAATAGCAAGAAAAGTTTTAAAAAGTAACTATTATGCATGAGTCTGGCAGGGGCGCGGGCGCCAGGGGGCGCAAAATGAGGCTTCTGCCAATTTAACCACTTTTCATGGAAAAAATACGGAAAAGCAAAAAAAAAAAGTCATCAGAATTTTTGGGCGGAACTAAGAAAAAATTTTTCTGGAAATTCTTGCCCCCGGGCGCACGAACCCCCTAGTTACGCCACTGCTTTCTACAGTCTGCGAGAGCTCCTGTGCGTATTTCCAAGACAGTAGTAGGTAGCGCTTAACTACAAAACTAATTAATAAAATTGACCTAAATAAATCGTTAGTCAGTAAGTGAATTTATTCGCTATCAAACATGATTACCGTTGTTGTTCTTGTCATCGTCAATTTGTCTCCTTTCCCCTTGTACCTTGTTACCCTTTACATTGCTACCGTGTTACCTTAACCTATGACCGGGTTAATTTCGCGTTTTTGTAACATTGACCTTGACCTATGACCTTCACCATTTTTATATCTTAAGCTTTACCTGTTCACCTTATTACCTTGACCATTTAACCGTCTTCACCTTTGCATTTAGTGCTCTGGCGCGTAGCTCACCTCGATGTAGGGAAACCTGACGACCAGCTGGATGGAATCGAGTGGATGGAACATCGGTTCCACTGTTCCATGTGGAGGATGGAACTTAAAGGAAAGGAGTGGCGAGTTCAGACAATCATCGCGGTTCCTACAGAATCCATATGTTACGATCGTAACAGCCCTCAATGGTGGTAACACGATCGATGAAAATGAAGGTGATGAAAATGGATACTGATGGTGACGAAAATGAAGATTATAACTGAAAAAGAAGTAGAAGGTGATGGTGATTATGAAGATCATGGTCATGATCACGATCATGATCACGACGACGATGTAGATTATAACTGAAAAAGAAGTAGAAGGTGATGATGAAGATCATAACCATAACATGAAGGCGATCGTCATGATGATCATGATCGTGATGATAACGACGACGGTGATGATAAAGAGTATACAGTAACTGAATAATAAGTACAAGACGATGATGATGAAGGTCATTATGATGATGACGACGACGACGACGACGACGACGACGACGACGATGATGATGATGATGATGATGATTACTACAAGGCATATTTACTCTCTTCCGGAGATCTTGTTAAGTATTCTTGATGCCCGATATTCACCCATTGATATCGTCTCAAAAACTGCGAAACAGACAGATTACATTGAATTCGATTAGATTAAAGATTAGATTTGATCAGGTCATATAGATTAGCATCCGATTAGACTGGATGAGCTGAGGATCCGATCAAAAAAATAGTATCATTTATATTATGCTTGTTGTTGTTGTTGTTATTTAATTATTTTTTTTTCATTATTATTATTTTTCTAATGCCCCGAGGTACACAGGATCCGAGATACATGTATCATGGAATAGTCGTCTTTAAAATTCAGGAGTGAGTCATCGTCTGTGCCACCTTCATCTGAAGTTGTTCCGCAAGTGCTTAATCGTTCATGGTGTTATCCTCCATGCATGGTAGGGAGCGCTGCTGATGAGGCTTATTCTTGAAGTGTGCGCTTTACAAATTTTCACTTATGATATTTTATGTTATGTTATTTTGTGGCATGTTATGTTATGGAATGTTATGTTATGGAATGTTATGTTATGGAATGTTATGTTATTGAATGTTATGTTATGGAATGTTATGTTATGGAATGTTATGTTATTGAATGTTATGTTATGGAATGTTATGTTATGGAATGTTATGTTATACAATTTTGATCTAACCTGAAATTGATTTAATTCGATTGGAGAAATAAGATCAGCTTACCTCAGACTTTATTAAGACTTACAAATTAAATATGGGTTTCTGGTACTTACGAGTGTGGCTATGGTTGGTCTTCTGGAGGGATGTATCTCTCTCGAGTCGTCGTAGACTGGCTCGGAGACCCTGAAGACCTGAGGAACTGTTACCCTCTACGCTGAACACTCCGTCCTCGAAGACCAAGTCATCCAGCGTAGTCTTCCTGCGGATCGTCACTGAGTACCCTACCGGAACACATTCGAACCCGAAATCAATAGGCAATGTAATGTGTATTACAATACGATACAATGAGATAATATCATATATGATCTGCAATGAAAGTCAGGTAGGTAATTTCTTCATTGTAAGGTGAGATACGACAGCGTTTCTGAGAGACTCTACTTTATAAATGTTTGTTACGCTACGTTAAGGTAAGCTATGAGAAAAGAAGGTCAGAAGGTAGGCCTACGACCTTCTTGCCGCTTAGGGTAGCGTAAGGTAAGAAGGTAGTCGTCGTCTTTCGTCATCATCATCATCATCATCATCATCATCATCATCATCATATCATCATCATCACTATTATTACTCAGATTCACATTTCGGTGTGACCTTGCGGGCGTTACTAATTTATTTAATAATAATAATATTAATATTACACATAATTATGCACATATACACCTGCTTGCATACATACTGATGTGGTTGAACTGTTGACTGACGATGGCCATTTCCGGTTCTTCGACGTCTCCTCGGCTCACATGGAACTGGATCGACCAGGCCAGTAGATCCAGTAGGTCCTCTACCACCTGGAAAAGCCGGTCTCCTTCCGCTCCAGGTGGAAGAGAGTACTCCCAGGCCTCTTCGTTCCTTTCGTCCAGTAGATTGTCAACCACTTCTGTTGTAAGCTGTCGGAATACAGATAGTGGAAGCGGTCATGGTAAACCTTAAGGGTAAGTGGTAGGTAAGTCAGGGTAATTAGTATAAAAAGGTATGGTACTGTAATATAAAGGAACGTAGGTCGATGCAAGATATAGTATGATAACGCAAAGACACTGGTACTGTAAAGAAAGTGTGGTAAGGTAAAGAAAGTATGGTAAGGTAAAGAAAGTATGGTAAGGTAAAGAAAGTATGGTAAGGTAAAGAAAGTATGGTAAGGTAAAGAAAGTATGGTAAGGTAAAGAAAGTATGGTAAGGTAAAGAAAGTATGGTAAGGTAAAGAAAGTATGGTAAGGTAAAGAAAGTATGGTAAGGCAAAGAAAGTATGGTAAATGTGAAGAAAGTATGGTAAGGTGAAGAAAGTATGGTAAATTGAAGAAAGTATGGTAAGGTGAAGAAAGTATGGTAAGATTGAAAGAAAGTATGGTAAGGTGAAGAAAGTATGGTAAGGTAAAAGAAAGTATGGTAAGGTAAAGAAAGTATGGTAATGTAAAGAAAGTATGGTAATGTAAAATAGTATGGTAATGTAAAAAAGTATGTTAAGGTAAAGAAAGTATGGTAAATTGAAGAAAGTATGGTAAGGTGAAGAAAGTATGGTAAATTGAAGAATTTGTATGGTAAGGTGAAGAAAGTATGGTAAATGTGAAGAGCGAAGTATGTGTAAACTTGATAGAAAGTATCGTAATGCGAAGAAAGTATGGTAAGGTGAAGAAAGAAGGCATGAAAAAAAACAAAAAATATACAAAGAAAGTATGGTAAGATAAAGAAAGTATGGTAAGGTGAAGAAAGTATGATAATGTAAAAAAAGTATGGTAATGTGAAAAATATTGTAATGTAAAGTTAATATGGTAACATAGAATTTCTAAGTATGGTAAGGTAAAAAGTATGGTAAGGCTTCTATAGCGCCATTATCAAGATGTCCAAGACATTAGTCGGTGGTCGTTTCTGAGTGCAATTGCAATAAACAGTCAATTGGAGAATTTGTATGTCTCTGAGATTTTTCCAAATAGGCTTTCTTAAAATGTCTCATAAAGAAACTGAAATCGAGGAAAGTTGCATTCACTGAGTTTGAAATCAAGAAAACCAAAATAAATGGCATGCCGTTCGTCGTTTGTTCCAACTAAGCGAAACGCTTTAAAAAGTAGAGAGTTCTCTATGAGTGATGTGATGTCGACTCAGCCTAGGGCCCGTTTGTTGGTTTAAATGAATCATTTAGAAGATTTCAGAATGGCTGAAATATTTAATTTCGATTGTTTCC
>JACEVL010000525.1:922500-950000 GCA_020284085.1 Aporrectodea caliginosa
CTTCTATGCAAATAAGCGAATTATACACTTATTCCTTATGCACTTATGCACTTTGATACTGTGGATCATTCTATTCTTCTTCATCGTCTTGAGAACTGGTTTGGGATCTCTGGCCCTGCACTAAATTGGTTTAGTACTTATCTTAGTCCACGCACTCAGTCAGTGTATTTAAATGATAATTATTCATCTGATGCTTTGTTGACATGCGGTGTACCACAGGGATCAGTGCTTGGCCCTCTTTTGTTTACATTATACACCACACCATTAGGAGCATTGCTTGATAATCATTCGCTGAGATATCATTTTTATGCTGATGATACTCAAATTTACATTTCATTTGACAGTCTGTCATGTAACTCATCTGTACAGCTGTTGTCTGCTGTCTTTGATGCGGTACAGTCCTGGATGGCATTCAATAAACTCCTCCTTAACCCATCAAAGACTGAATTTCTGCTACTGGGCACTCCACAGCAACTTAAAAAATTTGATGGGCTTAAGTCATTGAAACTGGGTGACTCAATTGTTCATTTGGCCGATGCTGCACGTAACTTAGGTGTTGTTTTTAATTCTACCATGTCTCTCAGTGGCCATGTAAACAGTATTTGTAAGTCATCCTACATGTTCATTCGTGACATACGCAGAATTAGGCGTTATGTGCCAATGTCTGCAAGAATATCTCTGGCAAATGCATTGGTTTCCAGTCGCCTAGATTATTGTAATTCACTTCTTACTGGTATCAATAAGTCTAACTTGCTTAAACTGCAAAGGGTTCAGAACTCTCTGGCTAGAGCCATAACTAATACATCCAAATATGAACATATAACCCCTGTGCTTAAATCTTTGCATTGGCTTCCTGTTCAACAGAGAATTTGTTTCAAACTGGGGCTCATAGTATATAAAACTGTAAATTCTGGCCAACCACAATATTTAAAATCAGTTCTTATTCCCCAGACTTATCATTATTCAATGAGGTCATCTGATCATCTTTGTCTGGTCATACCAAAATCAAGAACTGTTCTTGGCAAACGAGCTTTTTCAGTATCTGGACCTACTTTTTGGAACTCTCTTCCTGTGTCTGTACGCTGTGCTCAGTCGCTTGGGTCATTTCGTTCGCGGCTGAAAACTTACCTCTTTCAAATTGCTTATCCACCGTAGGCTGTCTCTCTGTCTCTTACGGACTGATCTCTTGGATGTTGACCTGAATACGGCTTGGTTTTGGTGTGCCATCGGTTGATGCCTTGTGCATTAGACACCGGCGCAATAGAAGTTGCTAATTACACTACATTAAGTGGCGTTAACTGTAATTACTAACACTGATTAATTACTAATCGGCAATTCTCTTTTCCCTGTCGTCGGTAACTAGGCTACATCGTTAAACGCTGGGCCGAATTGATATTGTTAGACACCTTTTTAAATGGTCCTTCCGACGCTATATATAAGTCAATTTCTTTCAATCGTCAGATATGTATCTGCACGCATTCCAATATTGAGTAAAGAAGGTCGACGTGAACGGTCCTTGCGGCCAGACGATCGAGGATAAAATAAATAAGTCATGTGAACCATCTTGTTCACAGGTTCGGTGCATCTAGTCCGACGGTTTGGAATGCGCTGCCCGTCGAACTTTCGTAATCCGGAACTTTCTATCGAAAGCTTCAGGCAGAAAGACAAAAATGGTTTCTTAGGCCTACTTGTTCACGTCAAATGACCAAGCCGAGCCAATACATGTTATCGAGAATTTACGAGTGTTTGTACGTGCAAATTCACTTCTGTATGAGGCTAAGATTCTTGTATTATGTGAGTGAATGTCCGAAGCTAGGCTATAGAAGTTGGCATGGGAGCTAGGCAATGTGTTGTAAGTATATCGATGCATGAATTCATTAATCTGCAGTTGTTTGATTTGTGCAATTTTTAGAATACCGAGCTGCATGAATAATTGCTTTGTGTGAGAATTATAGGGGGAGCCAGCTATTAATCTAACGACTGTTTTTTGCAAAACATTTATTCTGTGGAGTCGAGAATTGTAGTTTGATGCCCATATCATGTTACAATAGGCAATGTATGCCTAAATCATAGAATAGTATAAGGTGAGCATAGTGTTTGTAGGTAGCAGGTAAGATATTTGTGTTAATAGCTAGACTATTCATATATTTTTGGTTATTTTAAGTGCCATTTGCTCAATATGATTGTTCCAGGTAAGATGTTGGTCTACGTAGACTCCTAAGAATTTTACAGATATTAGGGCCTACTTGTATAATAATAATAATAATAATAAAATTACGTCGACTGTAATTATCAAAACTAATTAATTACAAATCGGCAATTCTCCTTCCGCTGTCGAAGATTATTTTTATTATACGTCGGAAGCTTAAGACACCGTTAAACAGACTGGACAGGATTAATATTATTGGACACCTTTTTAATTGCTTCTTCCACAAAATAAACTCGTCAATTTCCTTTAATCGTTAGATCTTCGTAAAGCCAGGGTAGGCCTAAATACTCTAGGCAAATAAGGTCGACTTGAACGGCCCAATTGCGGCCACAAGATAGACAATATGATAACTAAGCCATGTAAACCAGATTTGTTCTGTCTTATGCCATAGTCTAGAACCCGCCCATCCATGTTCCATAAATCCATCCATCCATCCATCCATCCATCCATCCATGACGACGTTAAACCTTGTTCTAAATCCAAAAATCGGTAGATATCCCACCATTGCGTCGAGACTGCGTCGAATATTGGGTACATAAGGTCGACGTGAACGGCCCAACTGCGGCCCCATCCATCAATCATCCGTCCGTCATAATCCATAGCCGTCTAGTCGTCCGTCCGTCTATCCGTCACCCCGTCCATCCATCCATTCAAACATGTCCATCCATCCATCAATCGGCCATCCATATGTTCATTCATAATCTCCATCCGTCCATCCATCCATCCATCCATCCATCCATCATGTCCATCCATCCATCTACTGCCGTCCATCCATCCGTCATCCATGTTCGTCATCTGTCCATCATCCGTCCTGTCCATCGTCATCCATCTGTCCATCCGTCCATCCATCCATCCATCCATCCGTATCTATCATTCATCCATATCCATCCAGTATCCATCCATCCATCCATCCATCCATCGATCCATCGAAATCCATCCGTCCATCCGTCCGTCCATCGTTATCTGTCTGTCTGTTAATCTATCTATCCGTTATCATTCTATCTCATCTATCTATCTATCTATCTGTCTGTATCTATCGGAATCTATCCATCTATCATCATTCATCTATCCATCTATCTATTCATCATTTATCTATCTATCTATCTATCTATCCATCGTCTATCTGTCTATCCAGATTCATCTATCTATCTATCTCCGATCGTATCCTGTATCCATCAGCTATCTATCTATCCATCTATCCGTTCGATTCAAGATAAATCTATCTATTCATTCGTTCGTTCGTCTGTCTGTCTGTCCAAATCCGACTATTCATGTTCGTTCGTCCGTTCGTCTGTATCTATCCTATCATTCATCTAAATCTATCTATCTGTCTGTTCGTTCATCTATCTGTTCGTCTGATCCTTCTGATCCATCCATCCGTCAAATCCATCCATCCATCCATCTATCCATCTATCGATCCGTCAGATCCAGTTCATCTACCTGTCCATCTATCTATCCATCATCGTCTGTTCGTTCCGTTCGTCTGTCCAGGTCCGTCCGTTCAGTCATCCATAAGTTCGTCCATCTATCCATCTATCCATCCAATCAATCCATCCATCTATCCATCCATATCTATCCGCGCAGGTATCTATCATCCATCCAATCCATCTATCTATCATCTATCTATCTATCTGGGTCGTGAATCTATCTCATCCATCCATCTATCTATCAAATCCTATCTATCCATCTATCCATCTATCTATCTATCATCATCATCCATCCATCCATCCATCCATCCATCATCCATCCATCCGTCCATCCGTCCGTCCGTCCATCCATCCATCCATCCGTCCATCCATCCATCCGTCCGTCCATCCGTCCGTCCATCCATCCATCCATCCATCCATCCATCCATCCATCCATCCATCCATCCATCCATCCATCCATCCATCCATCCATCCATCCATCCATCCATCCATCCATCCATCCAACCGAGCATTCATTCATCCACAGTTCACTTATCCATTAATTCATTCATTCGTTGCATTTATATAGCGCCTCCTATTATATACTTGTTTGGTTCGACCTGGTCGTCTGGTGTTCAGTACAGATCGTCATCACGTGATTGTTTGAGCGCTCGACCTATAACGCTGAGGGGTTCGAGTCCAGGGACCTTGAGCAAGTCCTTCACTCACAGTTGCTCAGCGCCATCGATGTAGTCGGCTATGCACATAACCGAAGTATGCACATATGCGATGTGAATGACGCACATACTCTGACTTGTCTTTCATTGAAATACCTTAGTTCTATGTTAAAACGGGACCGGCCAGCTTCTATGCACATAAGCGAATTATGCACTTATTTATTATGCACTTAAGTGACGTCGACTGTAATTACTAACACTATATTACTAATCGGCAATACTCTTTTCCTTGTTGTCAGTAACTCGAGAACTCGTTAAACACGGACAGAATTTTTTTTATATTATTTAGACACCTTTTTCTTTTCTTCTTCCAACGCAATATATTCGTAAATTTCCTTCAACTGTTGAGTATGCTGTTTGATCGTCCCATGTTGGGCAAATAAGGTCGACGTGAACGGCCCTTGCGGCCAACAGATCGGGGATAAAATAACAAAGTCCTGTGAACCAGATTATTCACAGGTTCTTGTACTCAAGAGGAAAATCGAATGAGAACAGTCGCTCCATGCATCTGGTCCGATGGTTTCGAAAGCTTCAGGAAGAAATTGCAGACTTAGGGTGTCTTCGGCCTACTTGTTCACGTCATCCGTCTAAGCGGAGCTACTACTGGCGCACAGGCGGTCCATTTCCCAAGATTAACTTGGGATTTGGGGGTCCGACTTGGGATCTGGGGATATTGTCTAGCAATCTTGGGATTTTTTCTAAGGTGATGATGACTAGTTTATGTTTCGTACTTATGCAACAGTGGCAGCGAATCAGATTAGATTTCTACTCGATCAGTCTGAACAGACGTTAATCATTATTGTAACCTGTAACCATTGTTAATTCAATGTTATGCTCCAGATTTTTTTCTTTGCTAATTCTTAACTAGGCAGTTTTTGAATAATTGTGAATTGTTAAAAGTTAAAACGCATTTAATTGCTTTTCCTCACAACTTTTTTCTTTTCAATTTCCTTGGGATTTCTGGGCTGCTGATTCTTTTCAAGCTCGTTATTGGGTAAATGGGATCGACGTGAAAGTCCTTGGGCCATTTCAGGATGAAATCACAAAGTGGTCGAACAGATTGTTTTTGATAGGAGGGCAACAGAAAATAGAGTTGTATTGTATTGTACACTCGATTATATTATTAATTATTAAATCGTGCATTCTCTTTTCCCTGCTTTGTAAACCGCTGCATGGTATTGTAATGACTTGGATAGTATTTATATTATTTAGACAATTGACTAGTGACATATTGTTTTGTATTGTTTTGTCAATTTCCTTCAAGCTGCATGCTTTTTACGTTAATGTTTCCAGAAACAAAGGGCATAATGTTGCCTCACTGCCCTTGTATTCAAAAGATAGAGGATAAATTAACAAAGTCCTGTGAACCACTGACTAAGCCGAGCTACTACTGGGGCACAGGTATGCATTTAGTTATAACAACCTGCGCTTTATAAATCATTATAATGATCGATGACGATGACGATAGAGGAGGAAGAGGAAGAGGAAAGAAGAGGAAGAGGAGGAAGAGGAAGAGGAAGAGGAAGAGGAAGAGGAAGAGGAAGAGGAAGAGGAAGAGGAAGAGGAAGAGGAATTACCAACTGATTAATTTCTAATCGGCGATTCTCTTTTCCCTGTCGTCGGTAACTTAGGATGTCGTTAAACACTGGATAGAATTGATATGATTAGACACCTTTTTAATTGCTTCTCTCAACACGATATATTCGTCAATTTCCTTCAATCGTCCACATAAGTATCGGAGGTCTCCATATTGGGTAAATAAGGTCGACGTGAAAGGCCCTTACGGCCACAAGACGAAAGTGAAGAGAAGAGCAGTCTCATAATCTATCCATCCATCCATCCATGGGTATGAAGTGTTAGCGACCTCATATTCATCCAGCGATTCATCCACTTATCCATTCATCCATTCATTCGTTGAATTTATATAGCGCCTCCCAATAGATACTTGTTTGGTTCGATTGTGTCGTCTGTCGTCCAGGGCAGATCATCATGACGTGATTGTCTGTTGGCGTTCTCACCCAACGGATGTTGTTCAGGACCTCCTCACGACATCGAGCACCTGCCGAACACGAATATACATACATACGTACATACATAGTGTGTGTGTGTGTGTGTGTGTGTGAGTTTATGCGTGTGCACTGAGCAGGTGTGTGGTAGGGGATGGAATGGACAGATGGAGGATGAGATAGGGAGAGACGAGGGGAGGAAGGTAGGTACAGACAGAGATGGAGAGTGTGACAGTTTGTTTGTGTGTGACACAGAGTGACACACAGAGAAAGACAGAGAGAGAGCAGAGTTCTCTTTACAGACATAGTAGAGACAGAGCACAACACAGTACTACAGAGAGAACAGAGAGAGACAGAGAGCAGAGACAGAGGGAGAGACAGGACAGGGATGGACAGAGACAGAGACATGGACAGGACAGAGACAGAGACATTGATGGACAGGGACAGGGCAGATACAGGAGAGAGACAGAGACAGAGACAGAGAGACAGACAGCAGACAGAGGACAGATGGAGAGAGGAAATGAATTAAGAAAGGAAGGATGGAGGCATGGATGAATGGAGGGATGGAAAATGGACTGAATGTAAAAATTAAAGAGAGAACGAATTAAATATCCATTCAATTAATTAATTAACCTGGTTGACAAGACCCACTACTATAATTATCCCGTCTGGGCTTAATTGGAAAGCCAGGGCGATACTGACCTTTGATGCGGCTACAGAATTGGTCGCAGGTCACAACGAGGTCTTTGGCGGAGTAACATCTCTCCCTATCTACAATTTTGACATGTATTAATATTATTTCAATTTCAATATGCTAAAACAAAGGAGTTTATTGTTGTTGTTACTATTATTACTATCATGATTATTACATGTATTATAATATCAAAATGATTATTATAATCATCATCATCATGCCCTCATCATCATCATCATCATCATCATCATTATTATTATCATCATCATCATCATCATCATCATCATTGTTATCATCATCATCATCATCATCATCATCATCATCATCATTTCATCATCATCATCATCACTCATCATCATCATCATCATCATCATCATTATCATCATTATCATCATCATCATCATCATCATCATTATAATAATAATAATCAAATCATATCAAATAAAATCAGTTGATTTCCTGCTCCAATATAGTACAATTATGACAACAATCGTAGTAATTTACATCAATAGTGGTTACCAAGGGGAGACCCCGAAGGTATGAAGAATCCCGCTAACAGGGCCACCTAGTAATTGTGAATAGTAGAAAGTCACAGTAATGCAGGACAGCTAATTCATATCGCATGTAATTACAGGAAGACTTTGATAATCAGGAAACGGTTTAATAAATAGAAGGTTACAAACATAACTTATCTAACACATTACTACATCACCCAATGAAAAAGAAAATGAGCATTCAAGTAATTTATTCAATCAGATAAAGTAGTAGTAGTAGTAGTAGTTCCAGTTTAACGACACTGCGATAAGAAAGATCATTAGCGTCGCCCTCCTCCTTTATCCAGGCTTGAGTCTGGCACCGGCTGGCACTTATCAGGGTCACGCATTAATTAAACCCGCTATCTAATGACCAAGATATTGATCGATTGTATTATATTGCATTGTATTATATTGTATTGTATTATTTTGTATTGTATTGTATTGACTTCCTGGAACCCCATCAATCGAGTCCTACCATAGATTCTGGTCGGCCAACGGATTCTCATCGCTCCTCTAGTGCCACTCCTGAAGTCCGCCCACTGGATCGCATCACCACACCACATCAACGTGCAGTCAGCGAAGATGGAGAGGCTCTCGTCAGGGTCAAGCACCCGACGCCAGACGTTGACGAAGCCAAGGTCACCCAGGAAGGCACAGCAGCCTTCGCGGGACCTCGTGTCTTGCCGCAAGGCCTTCGAGGTCTGGCCAAGTACCAGCTCACCTCCGGAACTGATCGTATGGTTGAGTGTACGGGGTAGGAAGCCAGACGCCTGGGATTGGCCACCGTTGACCAAGAGGCTCCACGATCCGTCTGATAGCCACAAACGACAACAACGAATAACAGGACAAACAATAATAATAATAATACGATTTCCCAGTAGCACCGTAGCACAGTCGAGGCCGAAGCAGTAGTAGCAGTAGCAGTACTTCATTCACTAATTCATAGAAATTTATATAGCGCCTCTTCAATTGTCCTAGCCCATGAAGGCGTTCTCCAGGTTCCCATTGATTAGCTCATTCAGAAAAGTGTGATTTGAGGGACTTATAAAAAGCAGGCGTGTTTAACCGAGCGGAAGTTGCAGTAGCATGTAGTGATGATGATGATGATGATGATGATGATTATTAATAATAATAATAATAATAACAATGATGATGATGATGATGATGATGATGATTGACGATGATGACGATGATGACGATGATGATGATGATTATGATGATGATGATGATGATGATGATGATGATGATGATGATGATGTTGATGATGATGATGATGATGATTCCGATGACGATGCCGATGACCGATGACGATATACCTCTTTGACGATGACGATTGACGATGACGATGACGATGACGATGACGATGACGATGACGATGACTTATGATTACCTGATGATGACCTGACTTATTCTGCTCGAAATCAGATCCATTGTACCTTTTATTAACCACCCAGGGATCATGGGATGAGATGAGCAAGGTGGTTTCCCGTTGCCTTCCTTCCTTCCGTTCCCTTCCATTACCTTATCGTGACTTATTCTTACCTTGTCTTCATAACTTTACCTTTCTCACGATATCTTATCTTCATTCCTTTTTACAATAACTCTACACTTACCTTCCTTCTAACCTTACCTTACCTTCCTTACCTTTATTTCCTCCTATGGTCATCTCTGAATCGGATCGGATACTGACCAAGCGATGACCAGGTCCAGAGCACATGTGTCCACTGCGATGCGTTCAACCGGATGCTGGATACGGCTGCCTCGGAGTGGACCTTCATCCTCAGAGTCGGTCCGCTCGTGAACTGGAACAGCTCGGTTCCCTGGAGGTCCGTATATGATAGAAGGGTCCCCGGATGGTCCGCGAGGAGGACCCGGACCCAGAAGGAAACGGACAGGGACCGGAGGAAAGGAAATGGTTTGTTGACGAGGAGGCTGTAGCGCAGAGGACGTTCGCTTGAGAACTCGAAGAGGGAGTCAAGGCCATTGGCTGAAGAAACACGAAGAAACGACTGAGGCACTCGTGCGAGTCTGCGACTGACTTAATACTTAGTATCTTTGTTCAGTTACTCAGCCACTCAGTTACTCACTCAGTCACTTTATCTGTCAGTTAGTTAATCAGACAGTAAGTAAGTAGGTCAGTCAGTCAGTCAGTCAGTCAGTCAGGTCAACAGGTCAGTCAGTCAGTCAGTCAGTCAGTCAGTCAGTCAGTCAGTCAGTCAGTCAGTCAGTCAGTCGGTTGGTCAGTCAGTCAGTAAGTCAGTCAGTCAGTCAGTCAGTCATTCAGCCAGTCAGTAGGTCAATAAGTCAGTCATTCAAGTCAGTCAGTGAGTCAGTTCATCAGTCATTAAGTAAGTAAGTAAGTAAGTCACTCACACACTCAGTCAATCACATTAAACGACAAACTGACTTCCCTATCAGAGAAAGAAAACATTTTAAAACGCAACGGTTGACTTAGCAATTAAATCAACCGATTCTTCTCGGCCACCTACCATCGCATTACGCCACACCATCTTACTAACTGGAAGACATTGAAGGACCCTTACCCCACTTTCTATACCCCTACCGTACCTCGCTATAGGCCTGCATTACCACGGTCCAGCGTAGGAGTTTTGCTGTGGTCGACCCATCCTCCTGGAATAAATTGCCAACCAGGAACTCCTCAGCCTCTCTTTGCCTCTTATCCGCAAGCGCTTGAAGACCATTTTTCTTCCATCATCGTTTCATTGTGTTAGGTCGGGAGCTCCTCTGTTGATTCTCTCTTTAATTGGCGCTATATAAATTCGCAATTACAATTACAATGAGGCATGCTTATGGTCTGACTTACCTACGCACATCTTTGTGTTCCAGGTGAATCCGGGTCCGCATTCGCAGGAGTACTTGTCGGGACGATTGATGCATTTCGGAAAGAAGTAATAGTTCGGATGGCAGATGGCGTAGCGGTTCTCTTGGAAGGAAGAACAAAATGAATGCATTCCTTTGGTTTCCAAGGAGACGTCGCTACTACGTGACTACGTGCTTAAGTATAAGATGTAGATCCCAGTTCAATTTTATCTGATCTCATCCAATCCATTGGAGTTTATCTCAACCGAAACGAAATATTATCTAATCTATCAAATCAATTCTATCTAATCAAATCCATCTAATTTATCTAGGGCTGATTTTAATCGATTAATCTCGAAAATTTAATCGAGATTAATCGATTAAATTCGATTAATTTTGTCCATATTATATACAGTGTGAAAAACTGTTTATACTGTATACACTGCAAAAATCCTTCAATCATTCGACATGCTAAAGTTCAAATTGTCAAACTGAGAAATGTAGTCAGTAGTCACTACCTTCTATCTACAAAAATCTTTAATAATTTCGCAATCTTCGACTTTTCCCTGAGCAAATGCTAAATG
Source organism: Aporrectodea caliginosa (assembly GCA_020284085.1). Taxonomy (NCBI): domain Eukaryota; kingdom Metazoa; phylum Annelida; class Clitellata; order Crassiclitellata; family Lumbricidae; genus Aporrectodea; species Aporrectodea caliginosa. The sequence continues at coordinate 933,493 of JACEVL010000525.1, forward strand.
ATCGCTTAATTTTCCACTCAAATATTTCACATTATTACTGTTCGCCATATTGTTTATTCCGGAAATAGGTCCGTTTACGTCATAAATTAAGGCAAAAAATTAATCAAAAATTAATCGAACAAGCCAAAATTAATCGATTAAAATTTTTAACGATTAATCGATTAATTAATCGTTAAAATCCGCAGCCCTAAATGTATCTAGTCTAATCTATATAATCTATATTTGTCTAATCTATTTAATCTAGTCTATCTAATCTTATCCAATCAACCTAATCTAATCTATCTAATCCAATCTATCTAATCCAATTTATTAAATCTAATTATCTAATCTAATAATATACATAAACATATGCATATACATATTTATGTATACATATACATACATTTAATGTATTCATTCGAGCATAATATTGATGATCTGATATCTATAGTCTATACATGTATATAGCCTATAGCCGACTCATATGTATGTATATATTATATATTACCTACCTAAAGTAGTGCTGAAGCTGCTGAAGACTAAAACGGTCCAGCATAAAATAAAATGCGAACTGCGGAGTGGCAGACGAAATGGAAGGCGACCGTTGACAGCGGCTGAGGAGGACAGACTGGAACGACGATTGGCCAACGGAACGACCATCCTTATAACGATATCACGTGACCTGCTGTAACCCGGATGACGATCGGTGCGCATGCGTCTTTGGAGATAAGGTTCTTTGTTGCTTTCATTCCTCCGTTCTTTGCTGATATCGGTCTTCAGTTCATTCTGCTGGAAAGAGATTGAAAGCAGTTGATGAGAATGGTTTGATTGCAATAGCTAATCTACAAGCTAATCAAACGACTTGTCAATCAATCAATCAATGAAACTTGATATAGCGCCCCTTCAAGATATAGCTACTCAGACTGCTGGGCGCAAATCCAAAAACAACCGCTAAAACTAGAGCGACATTTTCCCCAGAAGTTATGCAGTTAAAATATGCTCTGTCACAGGGTACTCAAAATTATGATCCATTGTAGAGCGCAGGTCGCATTTCGAAAGGTCGAAGAAACTAGAATTTAATCTAAGATTCTTAAGCCAGTTGACACGGATGAATATAGAGATGTTGGTTGATGTTGGAACTCATAGAAGCCATGCATCGGGATTTCTCCTGTGGTGGCTCTAGTTATTTTTTCAGCAGAACTGTGCCTTCCAGTTGGCACTCAAACTGGTCGGCGGGCTCAGAGTCTGCCTCGCGAAATGACTTGATTGCCTTCGTTTCGATACCACCACCTGTGCTCGTCGGGACTTCTCGATTGCGGCGCCACGGATCTGGAATACACTTCCGCCATCTGTGCGTGCCACTAAGAATGTTTATGTGGTCACATGGTTTCTCTCGACAGGTAAATGGCACTTTTACAGCTGTGTTGATGGCCACATGTTGAGGGCTTAAGTGGCGCTATATAAATGTCTTGTTACATTACATTACATTACATTAGTTAGACATAGTTCAGGTTAGGGCAGACATTGCTTCTGTGAGTTATGCAAATGTTCCATAGCAGATAACATACCTACTTACATACAATAATCCAAGGGGTTAAACACGTGCTTCTTTACAAACGACGAGAATGTTTACGGTCATATGTGTATTTACAGGCCAATGGCACCATACAGTTGTGTATGTATGTCTACGTGGATGTGTGCATGTGTGTGTACATATGAACGTCTATATTGCTGTGGCTGTTCGCATCAATCGTGCTGTTGTCCACTTTATTCGTCATTGCGTGCTAGCAGCGCTTCTAAAGCGGAAGACGGCAAGATGCAAGCGCTGAGATTAGCAGCCGAACGCAGCGATCAATTCTCCGGCGACCAACTCAAAGCACCTGCCTGCTAATTTCCCTCCCTGCTCTTCCTCCTCTTTCTCCTACTCCTCTCCTTCCTCGTTATCTTCCTGTATCCTCCCATCCTTCTCATCCTAACACGGCAGTTTTAAGGTCGTCGTAGGCCATAGGTACTCGCATTCGTAGACCCCCGCTGCCAGATATGCATTAAAGCTAAACGCGTAAGTATATATACATCTGAAAATGAGTCAATGTGGTTGATCACATTTGAAGACTCTGTTTGTGATTTTGTTAATGCAAAGAACCTTAAAATTCACATGATATAGGCTGTTGCAACAGCTGAACTAAACTTTAAGCTAATATCTTAAAGTTAAACAGTTTCAGTAGAATAACAAAAATTATTAAATAAGAATTTGAAATTTCATTTTTTTTTCATTTTCGCGTCCAATTCAAACATAACACTTATTTATTCAATATCTCATTTTCATGCTTGCGTAAGCCCTTGAAAGGTTCGTAGGTCCTAGGAGATTACGGCCCTGCATTTTCATCGTCCGCTTTTCTCCTCCTCATCTTCATCCTCCTCATCTTCATCATCCTCATCTTCAGCATCTTCAGCATCCCCATCTTTATCATCCTTTTATTCTCATAATCTTCATCCTCCTCATCTCCATAATCCTTATCTTATCCTAATCCTCGTTCTATTTTTTTCATCCTCCTCATCTTCATCGCTCTCACCTCCATCTTCATCCACTTCATCCCATTTATTTTCATCTTCGTCTTCCACCTCCTCCTCTTCCACCTCCCCTCTTCCACATCCTCCTCTTCCACCTCCTCCTCTTCCACCATCTTCCTCTTCCACTACCTTCTCTTCCACCGTCCTCCTCTTCCACCTTCTCCTCTTCCACCTCCTCCTCTTCCACCTCCTCCTCTTCCATCTCTTCCTCTTCCACCTTCTCCTCTTCCACTTCCTCCTCTTCCACCTCCTCGTCTTTCGCTTCCCTCTCCTCCTTTTCCACCATCCTCCTATTCCTCCTCTTCGGCACAGACAGTTACATATATTTCCGGGCAAAAGAGAACCCAGTGACTGTGGCCTACAGCTAGCCATTAAATCATCCAATGATTTACTTCAGTAGGAAGGATACAGCGTCATGGGTCACGCCAAACAGACGTCACTACACCAAAAAAATTACAACCACGATCGATTTTTGGCTACGTAACACCACTGGTTCATGTAAGCGTTGAGTTTCTTAGCAACTTAACACTAACTGTCTTGTCGGCTCTGCTTCGCACTATCTGACGACTTTTGCACACTAATTTCCTCTCTTCCTGATTGGGCTTCCCTTCGCTCGGATGCCCGTGGCCTTGTGGTTCCCGTGGCCTTCTGCTGGTTCCCTTTGGCCTCCACGTGGTTCCCCGTGGCCTCCTAGAGGTTCCCGCATATGCCCACTGTTTACCTTTTGCTGGCCCGTACAGCTGGAATAGTTTCCCTCAGGTCAATAGATAGATTGATAGACAGACAGACAGACAAATATCTGAATAGATATATTGATAGACAGACAGACAGAATGAAAGATAGCTGAATAAATCGATTGATGAACAGATAGTCCGTAAGGGTTCGATAGTCCGAAGGTTCGATAGTCCGAAGATTCGTAGTAGCTTGACGGATGAAAATAATTCTTGCTTGAGTAGAAGTTGGATTAATGAACAGAATTCTTGCTTAAATAGAAGTTGGATTGTGAAAATAATCCCTGCTTAAATGAAAGTTGGAATGATGATTAAGATATTGCAGTGTAAGTAGAATTCATGCAACGATTTTATGTCGGATTAATGTCGTACTACAGAATCTTCGGACTATCGAACCTTCGGACTATCGAGGCGTAACCGCAGAAAGATGGCTGAATATGTAGATTGATATAGACAGACAGAAAGACAGACAGATTTCCAAACTCGCTACCATCGTTCAAGTCACTTGAATTAACAGTCACCTCTCACGGTGACCCACGTCGCTCTGTCAAATATATATATATAGGCCTACAGACAGACAGTTATATGGGCAAACAGACAAATAGATAGGTCAGTTGGTAGATAGACAGACAGACAAACAGACAGAGAGACAAACAGACAGACAGACAAACAGACAGACAGACAAACAGACAGACAAACAGACAGACAGACAAACATCTTTATTTTCCGCATTCTCGCAATTTCTTAAGTCCCATCTGTTTAGGTCTGTTGAGTAGCCACGTTGATCGCCTTCGTGAGGTTCTTACATACATACATACATACATTAACATACATACATTAACATACATACATACATACATACATACATACATACATACATACATACATACATACATACATACATACATACATACATACATACATACATACATACATACATACATACATACATACATACATACATACATACATACATACATACATACATACATACATACATACATACATACATACATACATACATACATACATACATACATTAACATACATACATTAACATACATACATACATACATACATACTTACATACATACATACATACATACATACATACATACATACATACATACATACATACATACTTACATACATACATACATACATACATACATACATTAACATACATACATATACATACATACATACATACATACATACATACATACATACATACATACATACAATTACATACATACATACATACATACATACATACATACATACATACATACATACATACATACATACATACATACATACATACATACATACATACATACATACATACATACATACATACATACATACATACATTATACATACATACATACATACATACATACATACATACTTACATACATTAACATACATACATTAACATACATACATACATACATACATACTTAACATACATACATACATACATACATACATACATACATTAACATACATACATACATACATACTTACATACATACATACATACATACATACATACATACATACATACATACATACATACATACATACATACATACATACATACATACATACATACATACATACAGTTACATACATACATACATCCAATACATACATACATACATACATTAACATACATACATACATACATACATACTTTACATATATACATGCTTACATACATACATACATACATTTACATACATAACATACATACATACATACATACATACATACATACATACATACATACATACATACATACATACATACATACATACATACATACATACATACATACATACATACATACATACATACATACATGCATGCATGCATGCATACATACATACATACATACATACATACATACATACATACATACATACATACATACACAACATACATACATACATACATACATACATACACATACATACTTCCGCGCCTCAGATTCACATTTCGGTGTAAAATATGACCTTGCGCGCGTTACAAATTTATTTATTATAATTATAATAAAACATACATATAGGCCTACGCATAACGTTATCCGTATCTTAATATTATACTCTAACAGAGTTACGATTGCACTTATGACGTCATTATGCTAGCGTCTCCATGGTTACCGCTGTTAATAATATGGCGGATTCAACGATTCGATTCAGTTCAAATGGAAATAGAAACGTAGCAGAATGATTCTAGGTTTGAATGTTTCCTTCTGAGGGAGATTGAAAATACGTGTCGATAATCGCTTTCGGAAATTCGTCTCAGGCTACTAGACTTCCGATTATAATTACGCACCGTAAGATTAGCGGAAACTTACCTGGAGCTTACTTAGGACTTACCTTAAGCGCTCGGAAAGTCACGGTAAGCTTTCTAGAAACTTACCTGCGTTACACCGATAATTAACTCGAAGCTCACCTGGAATTTACCTGGGGATTATCGGAAATTATTTTACCTTAGGCGTATCTTGAAACTACTTGGAACTTAACGAAAATTTTCCGGGATCTTGGCGAAAGCGTGGACCGTCTGGGATTCACTTAAACTCGCCTGACTCGCCTGGATTTTACCTGTAGTGACCGCGATGTCTTTCTCGCGAGCTCCTATCCGCCGCTTCAACGACGTACAGCCTAATTCGCCTCCCGTCGGAAGCTACGACCCGAAGTTCGAGGGTACGATTCCGATCCCGTACCCCAAGGGAGACTCAGCGTTTCTGATGCGGCGCGACAGTAACTGGAGAGGAAGTACGCAGAGCCTCTATTCGTTGAACTCCGAAAGACTGTCTTCAAGGTCCAGCTGTTACTCTGTGGCGAGCGAGAGGATAGCTACGAGGCTTCACTCCACTGGGTGTTTGGGAGTGACGCGTGGGGGTCGCCGGAGGGTCTGGACTGGAATGGACGGAGGGATGGAGATTGGAAGGTCCGGGTGGTGGGGAAACGTGGCTGGTAAGACCGTCTCTGAGGCCTGCGTCAAGAGAAGCGTCAAGGCCAACGTTGGGGGCAGAGGAGGAGAATTCGCCAAAGGAAAGCTTAAGGACCAAGAGTTCAAGGGTCAGGGAAAATATAAAGCCAACGTTGAGGACAGCTGTGAGGCCAAAACCAAGTCCAGAATCCCACAGCTCGATGGGAGGCTCAGCGGTAGACCAAAGACTGAGGCCAAATGCGAGGACAGTCGAGAGGCCTGTGGTAAAGTTGACAGGAAGGCCAGTTACGAGGTCGACGCTAAAGCACACTGCCAGGCCACCGGAGAAACTATCGCTTTCCACAAGGGAATATCCCAAAAGGCCCTTTCCACCTCCAGGGCGGAGGAATATGGAAAAGACCAGCTGGAAACGCCATCGCAAGAATCGGTAGTGGAGTGGCAACTGGAAGAACAAACGGTGTTTCGAAAGAATCAGAGGCCACGATCCGAAAGACGCAGATTCCAGCTTATCCGCCCAAAACCGGGAAACGCGCGAATAGTGGAAGCGAACGGGTTGCAGTGGAAGAAACAGATCCAGGAATCGAACCAAGAACGGCCAAAACAGCGATTAGGAGGCTTTCCAAAAGGGAATGATTCAAGTCTACTGATCGATGCCATGGAGCGTGTTTCCAGAGCGGAGGAAGAGGTTGAGGCACTCAGGACCAGAGTGGATGAACTGGAGAGGGAGAACGCTGGACTGGAGCAAGCCAGGGTATTGACTGAAAGAGATCTCACGGATGAGGTCGACTGGAGGACGGAGGAGCTGGAAAAGAGAGAGGCGGTCGTGGAAAAGATCCGTGCATCGAAACGTCGGGTTAAGCAAGAGCTGAAAAGCTCTCAGGGAATGCAGGAAAATCTCCGCCTGGAAAATCTCAAGAAGACGGAAGAACTGGAAAGCACTCGGGCATCGGTCACGGTGCTTCGGACGGAGGTGCAACGGAGTGCGGAAGAGCTGGAAAGAGCGTTGCAGCTGGTGGAAAATCTTCGCCTGGAAAATTCAAAGAAAGCAGAAGAGCTGGAAAATTCTCAGTTGTATGCCAGACATCTGCAGTCCGAATACGTTACACTTTCGAAGACGCTGGAAAAGTCGCAATTGTTAGTGGCAAACCTTTCCACCGAGATTATGGCGAAGACTACTGAGTTGGAAGGCTCCCGGTCCGTCATTATAAATCTCCAGTCAGAAAACAATGGAATATCCGCATCATTGGAAGACTCGTGGGCGGCCATTGAAACTCTACAGGAGGAAAACCTTAGATGCAAGGAAGCCCTTCGACACCGTCAGTCTCACGTCCCCGGGCATCTTGCGGGAGGCAACAACAGCAGCTCTAAATTTCCTCAATGGTCTCGTCAGTGCCCCGAAAGGGCGTTCAACCCAGGGAAACATCAACCAACGTTTCAGACGAAGCCTCGTCGGACAGCCATTGACGAAGACTTCGAGATGACTGAGGCGTTACAGTTCGAGCCAAACCTTAACAACGGAAGATTTGCAATCGGTGGGGAGATATCTGGATCTGACTCCAGACGAGGACATGACAGGGAGGTAGAACTCCTGCAGTCAACGGATAGCTGGAGTTCTCTGACAGGGTTTAAGATGGTTGAGGACCAGCGGTTGCAGTCCGAGGTCTGGAAGAGTCCGAGTAAAGTCCAAGATGGTTTTAACGAAGCGAAGGGTCGTCAGCTTCGAAGCAGTCTGAGTTTTTGTGCGACTGAGTCGAGCGATGACGACCAACAACAGAAAGTTTTGGTTGTGAAGTCAGAACCGATTTTGACCGACGAACTGACAGCCATCTGTAACCAGATACAGATCCTTAGCCTTCGCAGGAAAGGGACGAGCTTGAAGACCGAGGAATGGGCTTCTGGAAGTCAGGAGGAAGTCCAGGGAGACCTTGTTTCGAGGGAGTCCGAAACTCTGAAGCAATGTGAGGAAAATCTTGGTTATAGGAAGTTAGAAAGTCTGAGGGAATTACAGGGAGCTCTAACAAACAGGGAGCCTGTATACCAAGAAGAGTTACAGAGAGCTTTTGAGAATCTGGAGTTCAGGATACCTCAGAACATTGAGTTAAACGATGAAGTTCTTAGGGAAACTGGTAATGACGCAGAGAACAGGGATTCCGGTGAACTTCTGGAATTGTTGATTCCCGAATCGGATCAAGTTAAAATTGAAGTCAGGAGCAATCAATCAACTTCCACCGACAATCATCAGAACAATCACACAGTGCGGCTGGAACACTCTGAAGGACGACTCTCAGAGGATGACGCCAAAGTCCTTGATGAAAGTCATGCCAGCTCAGAAGACCTGATCGCTGGAAAAGCTGCAGGCGATCGCAAAACTGTAGAAAACGGCAGCGAAAAGAAGAAATGTATTAACGCAATCTCACAGTTGAGGAGGACTCTTGAGGGATACGACACTAGGAGTGGCACGATCAACATCAAGAAGAAAGTCGAATCGAAAGGAACTTCTACTGATGGCCTGTACAAACTGGTCGACGTTTACGGAGAACGCTTGGAGAACTACCGTGAAACATTTCACCCGAGAACCTCCGAATCGCAATGCGAGCTACTAAAGAAATTCCTAGAGAATCGTCCCTGTCGAACGACCGAGAAACGAGTAGAGAAAGTTGGAGAGAAGTCCGCACAGAACGGTGGCGAGAAGTTCGGAGAAAGCGGAGGAAAGAAGTCTGGAAGGAAACTCTTCGGAGCGACTTTCGAGCAGAAGTCGGAAGAGAAACACGGATTGAAACTCGGAGATAAATCTGCAGAGAAATTCGGAGAGAAATTCAAAGGAAACCTTGGACTCGCGGAGGAGAAATTCGGAGCTAAGTCTGGAGACGTTGAGCCAACAGGCGATGCAAACCGAGGCGAGTACGATACCGCCCTGCAGTGGAGGAGACGCTACGAGGATCTCTGGTCCGTGGCACAGCCGTTCAAGGACCTGCTGAGCGCCTTCCACTCCCAGCGACAGATGCTTCAAGGTCACAGGAACGCTGGGAAGGCCGAGATCGAGAAGCTGAGCCACGAATTCGCCAAGGTCCTCAACCACGAGCACGAACGACAGAGAATCTCCCAGATGCTCCAACTCAGGGACCAGAACGCGACCTTGAAGAAGGAACTGAATTTGCTGAGGATGAAAACAGCCACGACGGAGGTCACTCGAAGATGACCTGGGTCACGTAGAGGTCAGAGGTCAAGACAGATTCTGGCAGACGACATTAAGCTGTATAAATGAGAAGACTGAATCGTATGGGACTTTTTGAACTTTAGTATTCGTTGAGGTCGAATCAAACGTTATTTGACAGGATAAAGAATTTTGCGATGAAATCGGATATTCTTGCGTTTTAAATAATATAATTAAAATAATATGGAATGAGATTAAATTATCGCAGGACCTGTTACGAACACTCTTACGTAACGTCAACCACTAGTCTCTCCTTTGTACCCTCTTCAGCCTGAGAGATTTTGGCTGATGTACCAGTATGTATGTATGTATGTATGTATGTATGTATGTATGTATGTATGTATGTATGTATGTATGTATGTACAGGGCTTAAAGTGTGCATGGACGGTCATGGACGGCGTCCAGGCACTTATTTTCAAGGCTGGACGCCGTCCTGCCACTTGTTTGGCCAGCACAGCCTGGACGCCGTCCATGCAGCGTCCATGCAACAGACTAATTCCTCTACGACGTGTATAACAGAATAGCCTTTGTCAAACAAAACCAAAGAAATGAAACACCTATAATGTATTCAGCCTATGTCTCTCTGGCTCTGTCTCTCTCTGGTCTATCTGTCCTATCCCTTAAACCTCTTTCTCTGTCTGAGTCTATCTCTCTCTGGTCTCTCATGTATCTCTTAAACCTTACTTTCTGTCTTTTTTCTCTGTGGTGTCTCTCCTGTCTGAAACCCCCACACTCATTAATTATAATTTTAAGCTATATTTGGGTATGGTAAACGCCCGTATAATGTTCAGTCTAAATCCAGTCTAAATCCAGTCTAAATCTAGTCTAAATCTAGTCTAAATCTAGTCTAAATCTAGTCTAAATCCAGTCTAAGTCTAGTCTAAATCCATTCTAAATCTAGTCTAAATCTCGTCTAAATCTAGTCTAAATCTAGTCTAAAAATCTCGTTTAAATCCAGTCTAAATCTAGTCTAAATCAAGTCTAAATCTAGTCTAAATCCATTCTAAATCTAGTTAAATCTAGTGTAAATCCAGTCTAAATCTAGTTTAAATCTAGTCTAAATCTAGTCTAAATCTAGTCTAAATCTAGTCTAAATCTAGTCTAAATCTAGTCTAAATCCAGTCTAAATCTAGTCTAAATCTAGTCTAAATCTAGTCTAAATCTAGTCTAAATCTACTCTAAATCAAGTCTAAATCTAGTCTAAATCCATTCTAAGTCTAGTCTAAATCTCGTCTAAATCTAGTCTAAATCTCGTTTAAATCCAGTCTAAATCTAGTCTAAATCAAGTCTAAATCTAGTCTAAATCCATTCTAAATCTAGTTTAAATCTAGTGTAAATCCAGTCTAAATCTAGTTTAAATCTAGTCTAAATCTAGTCTAAATCTAGTCTAAATCTAGTCTAAATCTAGTCTAAATCCAGTCTAAATCTAGTCTAAATCCAGTCTAAATCTAGTCTAAACCTAGTCTAAATCTAGTCTAAATCCAGTCTAAATCTAGTCTAAATCTAGTCTAAATCTCGTCTAAATCCAGTCTAAATCCAGTCTAAATCTAGTCTAAATCTAGTCTAAAGCTAGTCTAAATCTAGTCTAAATCCAGTCTAAATCTAGTCTAAATCCATTCTAAATCTAGTCTAAATCTAGTCTAAATCTAGTCTAAATCTAGTCTAAATCTAGTCTAAACCCAGTCTAAATCTAGTCTAAATCCATTCTAAATCTAGTCTAAATCCATTCTAAATCCAGTCTAAATCTAGTGTAAATCCAGTCAAAATCTAGTCAAAACCTAGTCTAAATCTAGTCTAAATCCAGTCTAAATCTAGTTTATATCTAGTGTAAATCCAGTCTAAATCTAGTCTAAATCTAGTTTAAATCTCTAGTCTAAATCTAGTCTAAATCCAGTCTAAATCTAGTCTAAATCCAGTCTAAATCTAGTCTAAATCTAGTCTAAATCTAGTCTAGTCTAGTCTAAATCTAGTGTAAATCTAGTCTAAATCCATTCTAAATCTAGTCTAAATCCATTCTAAATCCAGTCTAAATCCAGTCTAAATCCAGTCTAAATCTAGTCTAAATCCAGTCTAAATCTAGTCTAAACCTAGTCTAAATCTAGTCTAAATCCAGTCAGAAAACAATGGAATATCCGCATCGTTGGAAGACTCGTGGGCGGCCATTGAAACTCTACAGGAGGAAAACCTTAGATGCAAGGAAGCCCTTCGACACCGTCAGTCTCACGTCCCCGGGCATCTTGCGGGAGGCAACAACAGCAGCTCTAAATTTCCTCAGTGCCCCGAAAGGGCGTTCAACCCAGGGAAACATCAACCAACGTTTCAGACGAAGCCTCGTCGGACAGCCATTGACGAAGACTTCGAGATGACTGAGGCGTTACAGTTCGAGCCAAACCTTAACAACGGAAGATTTGCATTCGGCGGGGAGATACCTGTATCTGACTCCAGACGCGGACATGACAGGGAGGTCGAACTCCTGCAGTCAACGGATAGCTGGAGTTCTCTGACAGGGTTTAAGTTGTTGGAGGACCGGCGGTTGCAGTCCGAGGTCTGGAAGAGTCCAAGTAAAGTCCAAGATGGTTTTAACGAAGCGAAGGGTCGTCAGCTTCGAAGCAGTCTGAGTTTTTGTGCGACTGAGTCGAGCGATGACGACCAACAACAGAAAGTTTTGGTTGTGAAGTCAGAACCGATTTTGACCGACGAACTGACAGCCATCTGTAACCAGATACAGATCCTTAGCCTTCGCAGGAAAGGGACGAGCTTGAAGACCGAGGAATGGGCTACTGAAAGTCAGGAGGAAGTCCAGGGAAGTCTTGCTTCCAGGGAGTCCGAAACTCTTAAGCAATGCGACGAAAATCTTGGTTATAGGGAGTTAGAAAGTCTGAGGGAGTTACAGGGAGCTCTAACAAACAGGGAGCCTGAATGCCAAGAAGAGTTACAGAGAGCTCTTGAGAATCTGGAATTCAGGCTACCTCAGGACATTGAGTTTAACGTTGAAGTTCCTAGGGAAACTGGTAAGGACGCAGAGAGCAGGGATTCTGGTGAACTTCTGGAATCGTTGATTCCCGAATCGGATCAAGTTAGAATTGAAGTCAGGAGCAATCAATCAACTTCCGCCCACGATCACCAGAACAATCACACAGTGCGGCTGGAACACTCTGAAGAACGACTCCCAGAGGAAGAGGTCAAAGACCCTGACGAAAGTCATGCCAACTCAGAAGACCTGATCGCTGGAAAAGCTGCAGGCGACCGCAAAACTGTAGAAAACTGCAGCGAAAAGAAGAAATGTATTAACGCAATCTCACAGTTGAGGAAGACTCTTGAGAGAAACGACACTAGGAGTGGCACGATCAGCATCAAGAAGAAAGTCGAATCGAAAGGAACTTCTACTGATGGCCTGTACAAACTGGTCGACGTTTACGGAGAACGCTTGGAGAACTACCGTGAAACATTTCACCCGAGAACCTCCGAATCGCAATGCGAGCTACTAAAGAAATTCCTAGAGAAACATCCCTGTCGAACGACCGAGAAACGAGTAGAGAAAGTTGGAGAGAAGTCCGCACAGAACGGTGGCGAGAAGTTCGGAGAAAGCGGAGGAAAGAAGTCTGGAAGGAAACTCTTCGAAGCGACTTTCGAGAGGAAGTCGGAAGAGAAACACGGATTGAAACTCGGAGATAGATCTGCAGAGAAATTCGGAGAGAAATTCAAAGGAAACCTTGGACTCGGGGAGGAGAAATTCGGAGCTAAGTCTGGAGACGTTGAGCCAACAGGCGATGCAAACCGAGGCGAGTTTGACACCGCACTGCAGTGGAGGAGACGTTACGAGGATCTCTGGTCGGTGGCACAGCCGTTCAAGGACCTGCTGAGCGCCTTCCACTCCCAGCGACAGATGCTTCAAGGTCACAGGAACGCTGGGAAGGCCGAGATCGAGAAGCTGAGCCACGAATTCGCCAAGGTCCTCAACCACGAGCATGAACGACAGAGAATCTCTCAGATGCTCCAACTCAGGGATCAGAACGTGACCTTGAAAAAGGAACTGGATTTGCTGAGGATGAAAACAGCCACGACGGAGGTCACTCGAAGATGACCTGGGTCACGTAGAGGTCAGAGGTCAAGACAGATTCTGGCAGACGCCTTTAAGCTGTATAAATCAGGAGACTGAATCGTACAGGGGACTTTTTGAACTTTAGTATTCGTTGAGGTTGAATCAAACGTTATTTGACCGGATTAAGAAGTATGCGATAAAATCGGATATCCTTGCGTTTTAATTAATATAATTAAAATAATATGGAATGAGATTAAATAATTGCAGGACCTGTAGCGAACACTCTACGTAACGTCAACCACTTGTCTCTCCTTTATATATAATATCCCTGGGATTTTTCGATGATGGGTCTTTTGGCTGATGTACCAGTATCATACATGTATGTATGTATGTCTGTATGTATGTATGTATGTATGTATGTATGTATGTATGTATGTATGTATGTATGTATGTATGTATGTATGTATGTATGTATATGGCCATTTATATAGCGCCTTACAAGAAAATCACGAAGGCGCTAAACGTGGCTAACCAACAGATCTAAACAGATGCGACTTAAGAAGTTTCGAAAATGTTTCCTGAGTTGCATGCGGTGCAATGTTACGAATTGTTAATGGAAGGCTGTTCCAGTGTGAAGGTCCAATACATGAGAAGTCACGGTGCGCCCGCATCGATGTACGGGATCCCGTTCATTCCATGTTGCTGCTCCCCCCCCAAGGAATGGAAACACCTACCAATGTTTGTCCAATGCGCGAACAATTTTCTTTTTTAGAACGCCTCGAAATTCACTATTTTCTCATTGGCATTGGTTAGAAGCGGCGAGCACGGGTTCGATCCTCCACTCTTTCGGTTAATAACTGTGTAGGAACCTTGAGCAAGTCCTTCACTCACAATTGCTCTGCGCCATCGACGTTCTGTTGTATGGTCGTGTGTCAACTTCTGAACTTTAGAAGAAGAGCAATATTATAAAAGGGCAATGTTATAGAAGACCTGACCCTGCATTCAAAAGAGATGTATCTGTCAGGAAGTAACTTAAAACCAACATTCCTTTGTCGTATCATCCAAGAAAATTAGAAATTACATAAGTATACGAGAAACTAAGGAAAACTTTAGAATATACATATACATATTATATTTACATTACATATGTAATGTACATATATATATGTATATACATAAGCCTATGTATGCATCATTATATAAATGTAGGTTTATGTAAGTGTATAATATACACTTACATAAACCTACATGCAGTGGCGTAACAACCTAGCCGGGGGCCCTTGGACACTCTAAGCTCGGGGGCCCTTACCCATTATGTAAGTATGTACGTATATAATTGAACATTTATGTAGCGCCATTTCAAGATATATACTCTGAGCAGGGGTGCAAAAACAAGTTTTTTCAAAATGAAAAGTTTGTTTGTTTTTTGTTTATTTGTTTTTGTTTTTTGTTTTTAAGATTTCCTATTTCGGACCATAACACTCATAAACATGGCTTGATACCGTTCAAATTAATCAGATGCATATAATTGAAATTAACTAGAACAGTAGGCCTAGATCCTTAGAATGTCATTAAACGAAATTAACCCAGACCATACAACACTTGCCAAGAGAGTTGAAGAGACGCAACTTTTGTCATTTATAATTTCTAAATTTGTAAAAAAATTGCGTTTTTTTGGGTTTTAAAAAACACAAAAAACAAAAACAACCAATCCTTTTACAGCCCTGACTCAGCCTTGAGGCGCTCTCGCGAATATATTAGGCCTACATCAGTTAGCCAAACAGTGCACAGTTATAGCTGAAAGAGTCACCAGTGACGTTACTGTGGCACTGCCTGCACAGTAATGTAGTGAACATGTAGACTGTAGTCTGAAGTTCCTCACGAATTTGACTATATTCTAGCTTTCTGTTCGCAAATGTGTCTATCAAGTCCTTTCGGCATTTAAGAAGCTGAAAGGAGCATTAGACCAGAAATTCGTCAAGACTTGTGGAATGGTTTGGATGATTGTAGGCCTACTGTCTCAGTGGGCATAATCAAAGCTTTTAAAAGGAAGCTAAGAAAATTGGGCTAAAATGGAAAATTAAGCATGTTCCAAGTTAAATTTCAGTGGTTTTAAAACAGACTAAGTGTCTTCTAAAACACTTAAAACTCTTGTTGTGTTTAGTCATCAATATTTAAGTTATGAAATTCGCTAGATGTCTTTTCTTTACATCATGTAACTGAAAAGCATTATTTACATAATGTGATATTTTCCCTAATAATTATTGTCACAGGAAAACGGACAAAAAGTGCATGACATTTTTCAGTTTTAAAAGCTTGGGGGCCCTTTGGACCTCGGGGGCCCCTGGACTTTGTCCACCCTCGTTATATGGCTGTTACGCCACTGCCTACATGTACATTTATATAATTATGCATACATGCATAGAGACATACATGACCTAATATTATTATTATGTCATGTATGTCTCTATGCATGCATGAGCGTATGTATGTATTTATTTATGTATGAATGTATGTATGTATGCATATATATGATATCTTTCTACATATGTCTGTCTGTCTGTCTCTGTCTTTCTGTCTCTGTCTCTGTCTGTCTGAATTCGCCTGTCTTTCTGTGTCTGTCTGTGTGTGCTTGTCTGTCTGTCTTTCTGTATCTGTCTGTCTGTCTGTCTGTCTGTCTGTCGAGCGCCCTCTATAGTCCAATTAATTCCTCTCTTAGCGATCGATTTTCCAAATCGTTCAAATATCCGGCAGCGCTCAAGAAATTTATCTTCCAAACACAGAGCGGACAAATACAACCGCATTAGGCGCCATATAAATTACCCTTAGCGTAGTATCAAGTTGTGTAGCGAAGTGTAGCGTTGTCTAATGTAGCATAATATAATGTACTCTACTCTGTAGCTTACTACATGACAGTATGGCTGGTTAGGTGATGGAATAATGCTAATGGTTATTGCAAATGTGTACAGCACTACTTCAAGGCGCTGCCGACCTTGCACAATAAAAA